>JAURVB010001358.1:0-87616 GCA_033002965.1 Piper betle | reverse complement strand
TATTAAAATAATATAAATAATACATTTATCAAATTCAAGTATCCAAAAGAGCAATATCTCTTAATTTAATAAATATTCTTTTGCATATTAGATTGAAAAATTGATATAAATGCTCCACTTTGCACTTTATACGAGTAGCTTACGATTTCAATTTCAAAATTTTAAACTGTGAGTTTAATACACTGCACTTGCCTAATAGTTGGGCATCCAAAGAGGCACGTGAACAATAATTACTCTTCCTATATTAATTATGTTGTAAATTAACTTTTATTAATAAAAGGACTCAAGGTGCGACATTCCGCAAATTATATTTCAACAAAAATAAAAATAACATTTTTGTTTAGTAAGAACCTATTTGTAAAATTATGCACGTAAGTACATAATACTGCATCTCAGCTACTTTCCAATAAAAAGTAAAAAATAAATTAGGAGATCAAATATTATTCCTATCGCCTGGAAAGTTGAATCGGAAACATGGACACATAGAGACCTAGAATGGGGTCATCCTGCCAACATGACCCAAAAAGGGTTTGCGTGCTTAGAGAGCACTCCAAAAATACGACAGCTAAGGAAAAAAAGATGAGACATGACCGCAATCATTCCAGCACAGCAATTAGAGAGAAACGAACGACACCCATGCCAATCATGCAGTGCAATCGATCCGGTGGTCGACTATCTTTTCAAAATAGTTAATTTAATTATAAATTTTATAAATAAAATTTATCAATAAATTAAATTTTAATTTAATAAATATTAAGAGGAAGATTGATTTGGAGGAAATTAAATTTATACACTTTGAAGATGCTTATCATATGTTCGGTCCAAACTACCATCTAATAGGATATGACACTCCGAGATCATACCTCATACCTCGTATATTGTTGATTGTAAATTCGAATAAAAGAGAAGGATTAAAGTCACCAAGGATATCATACTATCACATAAATTTTCATTTATGATTTATACTTTTGGTATTTTGGGTATTAGGCAGAGAAGAAAAAAACAAAAAAAAACAGAAGATTAAAACATCCAAGTGGCAAATGTGGAATGCAGGGAGTACTTTGGATGAGCTACTGTGACCTGTTTCATTGGCATCATGACGTAATAAAGCTGAGACAAATAAATTCTGTTTTCACATGAAAAATTGGCCACCTATTCCGAGCCATACTAGCAATCCAGTCCGGTTCGTCATGTTACCGAATGGGCAATCATACCTGGCCTTATGGTCCGGTTTTATTTAAAATTGTAATATTTAATCTGAATTTCGGTTTAATTTGGCTTGAGGGGGGTTAATTATCCAATTTTATCATTTTTTTGAAATCAATATATTAAAATTAGTATTAAAAAAATTAGTCGAGTTAGTTCTGTTGCATTTGTCAATTATATGAGAAGCGTATATAAAAAAGGTAAAAAGAAAATATTATATTTATGGTTTGATATATATATATATATGAGAGAGAGAGAGAGGTTGTAATAGGTACTTAAGTCTAGAACCTATTAGTATGCAAAATTGTACATGCTAATAATTATTACTTATAATTTTACATAAAAAGTAATCTTATTTTCCTTCTATTAGTAATATGAACATATTAAATCAGATTAAACCTGATTAAATCAATATAAGCATATACCAACCAGAATTAATCCGAAATGGCCATCATTAATGTCTTTAAAACATTGGTTGAGAATCAAAATGACCTTGCTAGTTTCATAATTTGCCCCTTGATGAAGGCACCGTCCTGCTTTCTTCTTCTTCTCTTCTCACTCTCGCTCGTATAAAAGTTGAGTTCAACTTTTCATACCTATATCAACATCTATTGTTCTGGCAATAACCCCCAATTGCCATAACGTTAGGACTTGATTTTTTTTACAATTAAGTATATTAATTATATTTCTTGATGATCTAGATTCTGAGCTAAATTACTATTGGGCCCTTTCGGCCCCTAACCAAGATACTATTATTAGGCTTTTTGGGCCCTCAAAAGAGACTTAAATAAATATCATAGACTTCTCTTAATCCAAAAATAAGTTTAACTCAATGATTATGGCTTTCCCATTAGCTTATAAACAATTCACCAAACCCGATGTGAGATAAACCCAAGAACTCCTCTTCATATATCGGGTGTTCCCAAAATAATCATCGTCTAACAATCTCACACTTTCATCATACGGCGCCAACCTAACAAACTCCCCCTTCAAATCATCAGGTAGAACCCATGAAGGAAACAACAATAATCGGCGTGGGCAAACCCAGCTCGAACCTGGCAAACTCCCCTTAAATCAGACGGAACTCATATATCATCACCATTTGACATTGTTCTTCACCAGATGCAAACCCAGCTCGAACCTAGCAAACTCCCCTTAAATCAAAGGGAACTCACATATCATTACCATCTAACACTGTTCTTCACCATATGCAAACCCAACTCAAATAAACCCGGCTCAAACCTAGCAAACTCCCCTCAAATCAGACGAACTCACATATTCTACACCAGATGCAAACCCGGCTCGAACCTAGCAAACTCCCCTTAAATCAAACAGACTTAAATCAGACAAGAACTCACATATCATCATCAGACAGAACTCACATATCACATATCATCACCATCACCATCCCATCGCCATCACCATCACCATTGACATTGTTCTATTCTTCACCATATAGAATCAATAATCTCCGATTGAGATACACATCTAATTGGGAACACTCAACCCTAATTAGAGAAAAATGTTTTAAGTAGGAAAACTCATAACTTTCAACCAAAGAACAAACTCTAATTGGGTAGACCTATACCTTGTGAGGAGAGGCTTTCCCTCCTCTAAGAAGAGAGGGAGAGCCTCACTATAAAACTTCACAGTAAAACTACATAACACACTATTTAGTTTAAATCGTGCCATATGATAAGATCTGAGCCATTTATGTCAGTCCTAACATTATCATGTTATTTTTCAGAGATTTTCCATTATTTTCAGAGTTTACACCCTTTGCGCCACCCCCACTTCGGCTCATTGCCGGTGAGTCTCCGGCTCGCTCTTGACCACCAGACTGGCACCCTGAGGACTGCCTCATGATAGGCTTTCCATTTGTACTACTCACAACCACGGGTGCCACTACAGTCGCTACCAGCAATGAAGTTTTTGCAGCCATTTTTTGCCACAGCCACCGCCCTTTTAGGCCATTTTTAGCGCCGACAAATCACCTTTGGTTGATCCGACCACCTAAATAGGCTCATCTTGTTTAGACCTTCATTTTATGAATTGATTCGAAAAGGAAATATTTATGGATTCTACCCTTATTTTTTATGAAGAGAATGAATTTTTACACGAAGGATTAGAAGAATATGGGTTCGGATTGGGCACAAACCCCACCGCCTCCTAGTGACTGCCACCTCAGCCATTAATACCGTTGATGTCGGTGTCCATCTTGAACGACTCCCCATCCCCTTCCACTATCTTTCTGTCATCTTCTTTTCTTCTCGTAGTTTATTTTTAATTGTTCTTGTTTGATTTTAACTTGGGGCCCATTTTTTAGGTTAAATGAGAAGGAGATTGATTGGATTGATGGTAATCTTAGTTGAGTATTTCATATTTGGGTTATGTGAGTTTAGGTATTATTTGATTATTTTGGAAATCTATTATACTTATTTGCCATTTTTATCAAAGCTGGAGATTGATTGGAGTGGTGGTGATCTTAATTGAGTCATTCATATTCTTCTCATTGTGATGTTGTAATTGCCGCTTCTTTTAGTTACTTTTGTCAGTTGACTAATACGAATCCACTATTTTTTTCCCAGGTTGGGGTGCTCGTTTCATTGCCCACCCCTTCATCCTACAAGTTAGGCATTTTTTGATACGACCGTGTCCACTCATCAATGCCCATTTTTTGGGTCATTTCCCCACTATTTTCTAGGGTTTTGAGAGTACGAGTTTCTCTTTAAGTAATCAAGTGGTGTAATTTTTAGTCTAAGAAATATGAACTAGTCCATAGTTTTTTGCAACTAGAGCTTGCCATTGGTTGAACATCCAAATAGAAGATTACCATCACAATGATGTAGTTGTTGGGCTTATTCCATATCAGTCGTGATATTGGTGAGATGTATATAGGCTAATGGGAAAACATTATTTCTTAAGTTAATTTTTGAATTAAGAGAGGTCCTTGACACCTATTGCAAGTCCTTTTGGGGGCTTAAAGGGCCCAATAATGGTTTCAGAGTTTGGTTGGGGAGCCCAAAGGGCCTAAGAAGTGGTATCAGGGCTCTGAAGGAAGGGTTGTATCTCTTTCCCATGTGATGCTGAAAAACCCTAGTATGTTCTGTATGATTCGGAAGGGGAGAATTGTTGGAGTCCCTCATCATACGATGAATGTGAGAAGACATGCAACTTCATAGGGAATCGTAAAGACATAGAGTTATTCTAAAATGTACGAGGAATTCGAGTAGAATTGCAGAAGACGATGAGTATTTGATGTTTGGCTCTTTGTATTCAAGAAGTTGGTTGTATCTCGTGTACATATAGACAGAAAGCTCGAATCAAGACCATCCAAAGTTACAATTAACTCGAGTCCTAAAAGTGACTCAATAAGCGGGATTCAAGACAAAAGGTTAAATATACCTCGAATCCTCAACTCAATCGGGTAAAACTGACGACTCAATCAAGTTGGGCCCACCAGGCACAATTCGGTAATCCAAAATCCCTATGATGCATGCAAAGGAGATACCCTAAAAATTCCAAATAGATACTAAATGCTGTAGTGGCCTAAATATGGCCTACAACCCTGGCTAACCCATAAAAAATCATTTATATAGCTCATGTATACAATGATAACTCATATTCTCTTGTAACATATCTTAAACTATCATCTGCATGTCACCATAACATGTTTATATAACCATCTTGACATCATACTCATGATCTAAAAACTAATCTGGCCCAAGGTCGCCTGAATTGACTTACACTAGCCCGAATCGAGACAAGCGGGTAAAACCCTAACTTGAAGGTGAGTTTTACAGTTTAATTTAGTTATTTAAATTAGTCATGATATATTGATTCTTTAATGATTTCCTAATTAATTATTTTGCTAATATATTTCGTTATTAATCACATAAATATTAATATTTGTTGTCTTGATTTAATTAATTAAATTAATCATAATTAATTGATTATCTTGCTTAATGATTTTTTTAACTTGATTTATTGAATTTTATGCTATTAATCACATTAGTTTTAATACTTGTTGTCTCACTTTAGTTAATCAAACTAATTATGATATTTTTCTTATGTTGGGTTACTTACATCCTTTGGATATATATTTTTTGCTTTATGACTATATATTTTTATTTTGTTGGTTACTTTGAGAATTTTACTTGAAAGATATATTTATATGGATATAAATGTAATGGGCTAATGGCAGTAATTTATGATTTTTTATAACATGCTTAAAGCTTTCCTGTTTCTAAATATAGTGAGTATATAAAATAATTACTAATAAGTATAAATAAATCTTCGCCCACCCCTATTCATAACACTTTATCTTTTATTACAAGATCCACCACTTAGTCGGTTAGTCAAATTAATTAGTTTCACACTTAATGCTTACTAAAATAAGAAATAATATATTAGTGAGGATAATGCTTACAATTTTCAATTTCGCTTGACCACTTTTAAAAAAATAATTAGGCCAACAGTTTGTACTTGGCCCGAGTCATTAAAAATAATATCAAAACTAACTTGAAACTATATTAAATGATGAAGTTCTACTAGATATAAGTTAAGATAATGCTCATAAGTCATAGAAAGAAATTTAGGGAACAAAACTTCATTAAAATGGCTAAATTATAAGATCTCCCAATTAATTAATTAGTCTAGTTAATCAGACTCACATCTAATACATTTAATACATCATAGGGTAAGCTCTAGTAAATTAATATAAATAGTGCTTACAATTTTTAATTTTAATTAACCACTTTTATAAAAAATTACTAAGCGCATAAATTTATACTTGGGTTGAATCATTACATTTCCTCTAGTATTACTATATTTTATTTCTTGTGCAAAGCAAAGGGGATGTATGTGAATTTATTTTGCAATTTTCATTCCATATAACTTGTATCTATGAAAACGATTCAGCAAGTGAAGTTATTTCGCATTTTAAGATCTTAGATAGACGCAAGAAAAATTATTAGATCAATTGCCATTGATTATATTTGAGAACCTTTCTCAAATAAAATACTCATGATTTAAAGTTTGGTATCGGCATACAATAGAAACGGAAGTGCTTATGCAATAAGAACCAAAACCGCTAGCAGAAGATATTGAATAGCCGAGCAGTACTTGAATTAGGATGGGATATGTTGGAAGAACTTGATGAGCAGATTTGAGTGTTCGATATTGATGAAAGGTAGCCTGTCAATCTTTTCGCCATCCTCTGCTATTGTTTGAGTAAAGAACTTGGTATAATGTGTTATTGTATTGTTTTTTGAATGAAAAACTGGTTGATTCTCCACTAACAATAAAATACTACATTAGATACAAGAAAAATCTCCTGTACATTGTCACTCAGAAGTGCGGACAAAGAAAAAGACAACATTAGAAAGAGTATCCGACCATCAAATTTTTAATGTTTATAATCACATAATTCTTCATTTAGGATTCATGTTCCTGAACACCTTTACTTTTTAGCATCAGGTAGATGAAAATAAAATAAGAAAAACAATTAAATACTAGCAACATTACGAAGGTCCCTTATGTTAATTACCAAGCTCTCCGCATCACCTAAAACTCGTTTTATCTTCTGTAAATGGTTTTGTAAGAATGGAGTTATGCACTTCCTCGTTCGAAGCCTAAGTCATGATTTATAAATTGAATGATAAATGAGTTCGCTACACTTCTGGCATTGTGCAAGAGCCAAGCGAACCAGCGAAGACAGAAAGCTATTTCTGTTGCTTGCAAGGCGATGACACCTTTAGAGGAAGAATGAACCCAATGACTTGCATCAGTGAGGTATCTATTACCTCCAAGCATATCTTTCTACCCGAGTTCCCGATCCTTCTTCGTTTGGAAACATCTGCACACAAATGAACCTCCCCATAGTACCCTTTGAATCATCACCCAAAATTGGGCTGGGTAAAACTCACTTTCAACTGTAATCATCAAACAGTTGTCAACATACAGTTGAGGTTAAATGTATCACAAAAATGTACATTTTGTATTCGATATTACCTTCGTGAAGCAATTTTTACACTTCCATTTAGCTTGCAGCAACCGTGGATTCATCTTCATCAATAAAGTCCAGACCCTCAATCTTCATGGGACCAATATTCACTGCAGAGCATAATTCTCACACTAGAATTAAAATTTAACAGGTGCTAAAACTTTATAAGGGGCTAAAAATACATCACTTTCTGTTTAATACTATTGTACAAATACATCAAAATTGCAGCTTTTCATATAGATCATTAATGAAAGCAGTAATGATTCTAGTATGAAGATCATCAAATTATATAATTCCCTAGAAAGCGAGAAGGAAAAGAAATTTTACTTTTAGGTATCTACCCATCTTAAACAAAGATAAAGGAAGAGAATTGACTAAAAAACCAAGAAAAATTAAGCCTTAGTAATTTTAATATAAGGGCGATAATGTATTCTTCGGTTCCAAATACAGAAATGCGAGTATCTATTTTGCTATATATATAAATCTTCATTGATAGTGAAGCCAGAGGGATTATCATGTACTAGCTACAAAGAATATCTCTGGGCTGGTTTACCTAATCCCAAATAATTGTGATCAGGATCATTGAACATATTCCACGGACTGACAGCTAAGATCCAAATGAGAATAAATAGAAAAAAAAATTTTGGATACTTTTTGCAACACCAACAAGCTCAGGACCGGCAAAAATGTTCATGACAAACAGTCAACAAGATAAAAATAGCCAAATAGCTATCCAGCCATTCTAGAATACTGTGTTCCATCTTATCCCCCTGGACAATAGTGGAAATTTTTTGACTACAAAATCCCACTACTGACAAATCCAGGAAAACCAAATAACAGAACCATCTAGCATTTTTCATGCAGGTAAGTTGAACAGGTCAGGGTAATATGTAAAGAAATGGTGAACTTTGGATAGTTTAAGAAGTGTAGAAATCTTGGTTGCCGGAAGAAGCCATTTCCAAAGGTAGAACAAAGATATTCTTAGACCTAGTTGCTGTTAGTAAAAATCCAACCTGCTAGGTTTTCCTTAGGGCAGATTGCATTCTTACACTAGACAAGTAAGAAGGAATACAAATTTTGGAACAACCATGTGTCCATGAACAGAGCATGGTATAGTGAAGCAACCATCGATTTTCCAAATATTCTCATTTAATTCAAAAACTTCTTTCTAAAACCTCTTTGTCTTAGCAATTGAAATATGATTACTGCAAAATAATAAACATTTTTGCATCTGCTGACGTGTGTTACCATGTTTGAGCACATTACAAACACTCACCCCTCACCGAGGCAGTTTTTTTGTTTTTTTAAACCCAAAGCTAGACTCTGACTATTCTCCCTGAGAAAGCCGGATGGATGATTGTGAAAGTTGACAACTATAAAATCCCACAAGCGACAAATCCTGTAACCTGTAAATTGATCTAACTTACTGGGGTATGTCTGGGAAAATAGCAAATTTGGTGGTTTACAAAGTGTAATAATATTGACTGCCAGAAAAGTCTTTTCCAAGTTTTAAGCAAAAGGCATCCTAAGACCTGGCTGATATTAGCAAAATTCCACTCTGCAAGTTTTCCTTAGTACAGATTGCATTATTAATCTAAACTAGTGACACGGATTACAAGATTTTGTAACAATCATAAGTACATGCATAGAGCATATGATTCTCCAAATACTCTCATTTGATTAAAAAACTTCTTCTTTGAGCCTAAAAACCTCTTTTCCATAGCATATAAAAATGATTAACACAAAACAATAAAACTTCAGCATCTTTTTGACGTGTCAAATGTTTGTGCACGCCACAGACATTCACCTAGGCAGAATTTTGTCCCCCTTACTGTAAACATGCAGCTAGACTTTAAATAAATCCAGGTTTTCTACTCATTATCGGACCCAAGTAGGTACTCATATGAGCGAACACGAATGCGCCTTATTGCTCATTAAGTATTTTATCATTCCATCATATACTCTATCATCAATGAAAAAGTTAATTTCTCCCTCAATTATTGAAAATAAGCATAGGGAAAGAACCAAAACTGTCCATGCATGTTAGTGTTTTCAGTTTGCAGAAGCATAAATCTTCACTTTCCATGAAAAGACTTACCGATGGCATCCAATCCAACAACATTGGGCATGAACTGCTTAATATGATTTTCTGCTGCTTTGTCTGCTTTGAGAGTTTCGCACTCAAAGGATAAAGAAATCTTGTGTTTTCCATGCTTTCTCTCCACCATTTCAACAACATCTTGCCCCCAGCTGCATCAAATATAATACACAAACAGATTATCATCAAGCCATATCAACATAAAGACATTAGTATGAATAATATTTTAGATCACGAAAACTGACTAGAAAATAAGCAAATTTAGATTGACATAGCATGCCTGAAAAAACTATGCAGATCAAAGTGTCAGATTACTGCTTTGATTGTAAGCTTTGCCTACAGCCAAATCTTTTAACATAATTTCCAAACAATAAGAGAAAAAACGTCACACACATCATGAGCTACTCTGCAGTTTTACACTGGTAGTCTAGAGCCATGGAAAAGGTGCTTCAGGAGTGAACAGCCTCAAACATGGATGCAGTGTTTGTTAACCACTTCTCTTAAGACTTCTAATGCCAAGAAAATCTCAATACAATTCTAATGACTGAGTTTTGCATTGGAATGTGAACATTTACTAATCAATCATAGAGAGTAAGTTCTAAAAATTACCCGTGTGCACTATCAATGCTCCAAAACCGAGATGCATCTTTACCCCTGCACTCTACCACTACTACAACTTCTTTCTTGCTCTGTTCCATATCACAAAAACTGAAGATATCAACAATCATATAAAGAAAAACATTAACATACATAGAAACCACAATTTATCTGACCAAGCTAGTCTTACAGTATAATCATACACTGTAAGCTTGATCAAACGGTAATCTTCACCTCTGCTACATTCCCTTTCACAATCTAATTCTGTTTAAAAAATAAAAAAATTAAAAATTTAAAAAAAAAAGCTCAGGGCTATGTTATACATACCCAGAAAAAATATGAATAAACAGATAAACCATTCAGACAGCCATCATGGCGATGTATATATATTAATAGAAGATCATTCCCAAAGTAAAGTTTTCCTACCTTTTTATACCTCTCACCACTTGCGCACACAAACCCTAATATGCAAGATTTGAATGTGAAAAGTGAACAAAGTGATGGAAGATACCAGTGCCGTAGAGGGCGTAGCAGACTGAACGGGGAAGGGAGATGAAATGGCCGGAAAGAGAACCAGATGGGAGAAGAGCGATGGAAGCAATGCCTTCCATCTTCTTCATCCCTCCTCTTCTCTCCATAGTTTACTTAGCGTGGTTATATAATTTTTCAAATATATATGTTTGGGGAAAAGATTTTTTAAGCTATGGCTAAAAAACCTTTGGAGAGGCTATCTTGGGTCCACATCTAATTTTAAAAAATATAAAATCTCAAACCGACTGCTGATCTAGCCATCGGCCGCCGAATCCGGCCAGCTGTTATCGCAAATGGCTGGCCCTGGTTAGATTCCGACTGCAGATGTGAAAAAATAATTTTGTAAGCAGCCGAATCCGGCTGCTGGCCGCTCGTATGAAAAAAAACAAGAAATTATCCACAGCTACTCTGATCACCACTAGTAGTCAGATCTAGTTACAAGCGATCAAATCTAGTCCCCAACATTTTGATTGGGCCACATCCAAGTCCGGCTTGCAGGAGGGGAGGGAGATTTTTCTTTTTTATTAAAAGATCTAATATGGCCTAGATTTACCAATAGTACCGGACAGCTCTTATAAAGCCTAGGCTTTTCGGGGACGGTTTTAGTTTCGATTTAGTCACGACAAAATTCAAGTTACTTGCCCGATCATTTTCTTCATATGTTTATGTATAGTATGTATATATGACTCACAACCTTAGTTACCCCTGATGTAATGCCCTAAAACCCCGACTAGAAAGTTTGTACACATTAGATTCAAAAATTTATACCTTCATGTGTAGAGACAAGAAATTTTTGACATTTTTGTGGGCAAAAACTAGGTTCTTCGAGCTTTTATGAAAGAATAAATTGATAAGATGCCATGCTTACGAAGGTTTGATCGGACTCGAAGAACGAATAAGAATTCTTGAATTGGCTAAATAAACAAGAAAGATCAAAGAGGACACGGTCATATGTGACTTTGTCCATATCCCAATTAAGATGACCATAGTAATGAATTAAGAAATAAAAAAGGCTAGACACTTAGGTTGACCAATTGAGTTGACTTATATGAAGCAAAACATGTTTATCAGTTTGAAGTGGTGTGTGAACATGACCGGACAAAGGTAAATAGGTACGACCAAATAATTATGATTTGTTCATCCTATTTTTTCTAGAAGTAGTAATGGTGTTATGAGAATTAAAGATTTGTGTAGAAAATAATTGGGAAGAAGAAGAAAACCCTAACAAGTAATAATGTCTCAAATAGGGCGGTGGATGCCCTCTCCTATTTTTGCTTATACTTCATCTTCTATTTGTCCTTCCTCATTGTGCTTTGGATGTTTTTCCATTTTTCTTGGTGGTTAGAAGGACATAACACATTGAAAGTAACAAAAAAAAGGTTAGTAAAAAAACTTTAATATAGTTAATTCATGCATCATTAATATTGTTTAACTTGTTTACGATAGTTCATGATTGTATGACATATATCCATGATTTAATATTCATTATTTTTGTAAATTATACATATAAACCATAATTGTGATCATGAACTCAATTTAGGTTGGAGGCGATTTAAGGTTAAACAATATAAAATTAATGTTTGATGGATATTTTGTTTTGTTTCCATGAAAAATTTTAAAGAAGAAGAATAGGGTGATATCAGTCAATAACCTATCTTTTCAACCAAGAATAATACTAAACTCTCATCAATAATGTAGATATAGAGTATATAAAACTTCATTCAATTCGGAGTTGAATTGATGTGGTTTCTATAAAAACCTAGTCAAAATAGAAGAGATTTAACCTTTTTTAAGAGTTTTAATTACAAATTGAGATTTAGACCTCCAAATTTAAAATCCTTTTAGAGGAAAGTTAATTAAGATCCTAGGAAGCTACAGTTAAAATTTTGTGAATTTTAGATGTCATTTAAGCCTTCAACAAATGATGAAAAATTATAAAAACAAGAAGGAAATTCATATCTTAAAAGTATAGAGTATCTGGATGCCCTGAAACAGAGTGCTCAAACATTCTGTAAAAGTAGCAAAGTGCATGGATGCCTGAGCATAAAGTGCCTGAACGCCCAGGCTGCAAGCACATTTGATGTTTTTCATATGTAGAGGTTGTTTAATGATGATTATTATATTAATTAAGGTTGTTTGATATTGCTAATAATGTAAAAGCGTGTTTATGTGTGATTGATGAATAAATTATTGTGTTTAGATGATAGAAGAATATTCATGGCATGTTACGCATACATATTCATGGAGACTAGTTCGGGTAGTAATGTATATTATTGCTTAGGCGAGGGCGTTGTGTTGCCGAGATAAAGGAGCTAAGAAAGCAACGTGACCAAATCAGTTTATTCTTATTTTGGTGCGCTTTAAAAATCTCAGTATTTATAAATTGTTTAGATGGTTTATTTGATTAAATTTAAAGTATGCATGCAAAAGATTTTAAATGATAATATTTATGATGATGATGAATTGTCGAGTGAACTCACGAATTGTGTCGATATACCCCGGGCATCCCCCTTAAGCAAAGGTCGGGGAAAGGAACAAGGGCTATTGTTTCGACAATGTTTATGATCATTTGTGACTTGTGAAATATAATCAGTAAACTGTGTTTGATAGCCGAATGACACCCATAAAATGATTTACAAATAATCAGTAGATCGTTTAACCACCAAACAATGCCTAGTTTTGTTAAAACTAGTCGTTGAGAAGGATGATGTGACAAATTTTATGGTATAATAATGGCTACTATTCTTGGTTAAGACTTCTTGGGCCATCAATAGGACTTTGGAAAGTGTAATTTGAGTATTTCTTGGGATTTGTAGACATTGAAAATTGTGTTGTAATCAAAATAGTATGTTAACTCTTAGCGTCTTCAATTTCACATCATAGAGAGTTTGTTAAAGATCTTGGTAAGTATGTCATTAATCTTCCGAGGCTTGACTTAATGTGTTGAGCTTGTTTGTAAATTTTCAAGGTATTAGAAGTGTATGTGAACCATCTTGGCCTTGGTGTTTGAGGAAAGATGCATGCTTACTTGCCTCCAAGGTATAGAAGTGGAGTACTCTTTCATCCCAAGTGTGGGCTAGGAAATAAGTAGGCTTCTTGGCTCTTAGCCTTGTTTCAAGTGAAACTCCTCTATGTTAGGAGTGGTGAAGCTTCTTTGGCACTAGGTACCTAGATATTGCCAAAGAAAGCTTATTTACTTGTACATCTACGACTTAGTGCTATAGTGAAGTAAGTGAAGACTTACTATTCTAAAGGACTTAGATGAGATAGAAGAGAGGAGTAGGAGTTTTAAACATTTATAAAATTATCTCTATGTCTTGTGTATCATTTTCTCTATCTCTTTCTCTTGTGCATTATTCTTGATTGTTATTTGTTTGCACGGATTTGTACTTATCCAATCATTAGGATAATTTCTTGGATTTGTACTTGTCTAATCACGATGATAATTTCTGAGATTTATGCTTATCCAATCACGAGGATAATTTCTGGGATTTATACTTATCCAATCACGTGGAGGACTTCTATGCATTGGCAAAAAGTCTCGGTGTTTCCAAAATTATAAGAGAAGATTTTTGAAAAAGTTGAGTGGCCTATGATTCTTCTCCCATAATCATGGAATAGATGAGGCTCTCAAAATTAACAAATAGTCGAGCCTAATTGTTGAAAATAGGGGGTGAGAAAATTTTCAGAAGGTGGCCTATTAGTATAAAGCTTTGGGAATAGAAAACCCTGCTGCTTTGAAGTGCTATTGCTACTTTTATCGCTGATGTTCAGAGTTCTCGTCATCAAACAGTGAAGCACACCCCGCCCCCCGCTATCCTGCTGTTAAGCCACCAGGTTTGGAGTAAGAGTTGAAGCCTTGAAGATCAGCATTTTGCTTTTCTCCTGGACTCGTCCAAAGCCACCACCACAAGGCAGAGCCTTACGATGTTGAAGCACTGCTATACTACTACTCTCATCCTTGTTGCCTCGCCGCAAATCCTGAAGGTGAGTTTTTTCTTTGTACACATAGAAATAGAGGAGTTGCCATCACTTACCCACCAAGGAGTCCCTTGTATTGCCATCTCTTGGAGTCAAAGCTTTGTTGCTGATTTGCCGGGAAGTCGCTAGCTCGGAACATCTTGCCACCATCACTTGCTGCACATGCGGGAGAGGAGCCTTGCCGCTTTGGAGTTTGTCGAGCCAACAACCATCAACCAAGTCGAGTATTGCCGGAGCTCCTGGGGTTATGAAGTTGTTAGTGAGAAAGGGAAGTTTCTGATTGGTCGTGCTTGTCAGACAATAGTTCTTGTCGTGAGAGGTCCTCTGCCTTACTATTTATTGCCTGCTGCCAAGGAAAGAATCCCTGTCCTTGCTTGTCGTCAACCCTTTGGAGTTGTGCTATTGGGATCCTAGCCCTCTTGGTGTATTGCTGTCTTGGATCAATTGTCGCGAAGAAGATCGTTTGTTGCTGCTATTTGGAACCCTTCGCTACTGCTGCACCAAATATTTGTGAGCAGAGTAAGAAGTTACAGAGTTACATAAAGATTGGAATTTTACTAATTTGAAGAATCACCGCTTGCCCATCTCGCTGCTATTGTAATGTCGGAGTTCCTTTGTCTTTGATGGCCGATGAGTTCTTGAAGCCAGGGAATCACGTTGCTCTGATCTGCAATTAATCTGTCCAGAACCAAGCTCTGGGAGAAAACATTGTTGTTGGAATTCTGCTAGCAAGTTGTTGATCGAAGAAGATAGAAAAGAGAGCATTGAGGAGGTCAGAGGCAGTAGCAAAGGGCCAACTTTGTGGATTTTTTCTACCAACTCCAGTTGTCCCCAACCCCGCCATGGTGTCCAACGCGAAGCTTGTGAAGTGTTATTCGGATTAGTGTAGAGTACCCCTAGAATTTGTTGTCTCTGTTGCCAGAAAAACTCAGGAAGTTGCTACCTGGAGCATCGCGCCATGGCTAGTATTGCCATCGTCGTGAGGAAAGTCCGGAGATTTGCACTACGGATCAACATCAAAGGTGTTACCTTTTTGCGGCCTCGTCAAGTCCAGGTGCTTAACATTTCATGCCTAACTGGCTTTGCTGCTGGTCACTGGAATGAAAGCCCAATGCCAGCTGTGTTGCTGCTAAGAAACAGAGAAGAAGAAGAAATGTCAAAGAGGGTAGGTGAAGTTGGAGTTGTCAGACCCGGTTAAGCTTTGGTCATATCCATATTAGGCACGCCCGCTTTGGCAACTGACCGAGTCTGAGTTTGCTGATCACTGTCCCAAAAATTGTTGTTAGCATTGTCTTGTGTAAATCCCCGACCATATCCAGCTAGCCCACGAATTGATCAGACCCGTGAATAGACCCGGACTCATGATCGCATCCGTGACCCATTTACGACCTGGATTTGAATTGGCACACCGTGCACCACCAGCAGACAGGTGCACGCAGAGAAAAGTGAGCTGGAGCACGCCACCCAGCCCAGTCCAGTACTTATTTATTTTAAACCAACCCGAAGTGGTTTAGTTCAGTCCATTGTAAATCCAAAAATAATTTGAAGGCTTTATAGACCTTGGATCGAGCTGAAACTTGCTACCCCACTGTTTTTAGACGCTCTGAACACAATGGTGGGGTTATATTAAGGATTTAAAGACCAGAAAAATATAAACTATAGCATTGAAGTCAAAGATCTCAAAGACAAATTTATTTAAGGGCAACAAAATACACTATTTTGTATAAAGTATAAAATCAAAAGAGAATTAGAGGATTGTGAGTACCAATCTCATCGTGGACTGATTTAAAGATTCAAGTTGAACCCGAAGGAACCACGTAAAAATTTCTTTGCGTGTTCTTTCCTGCCTGTGATATTTTATTTTGACCACACTATCTCTTTGCATGGTAAGGGGGCCTCGATCCCCTCGAACTCTCAAACCCGGATCGAAAAGACGCGATCCGTGGGGCGGACATTCCCGTCCCAAACACTATTGTATAATCATTTAATGTTCTTCTGAGGGACCTATTGGATGGTGGTTATAAAGGACACATGCTAGGCTCACAAGCCAAATAGAAGAATTCTGAGGTTCGAATTTCTCAAATGTGAGTGAAATGTAAGATTTCCAAAAATTAGTGTGACGTCTAATACCTACCAAAGTAAGATGACTTATACTAATGGACATGTGCTTAAAATTTTAACTTTCGTTAACCATTTATGAAGAAATGGTTTAAGTTCATTAGTTTTGGGTTGGGTTGTTACAATAAATTACTAGGTTAAAAGGTTACATGTAAAAGGGAAGGTTAGTATGGATCATTTGGGGGTTTACATTATTCTAACTAGAAAGGGTTCATAGGAGGGAGGGAGGGAGGGAGAGAGAGTCTAAGTTAAAGATTTATAATCTATCTCTACTAATAAATCAGATGTGAAATTAAATTATGGTTATCACAATCCCCTATTTTAAAAATTTTATACTCAAAATGTATGCTCTCCACCTGTTGTTAACAATTTATCATATAACTAGCATAGCCCACCATCTAATACGAAATTAGGTTGATTTTAATACTATATGTAATGATCAGGTCTAAGTATAACATGATGGACTTAAATTATATCTTAAAAATCATTAACTCAAATTAAAGATTTGTAGTCTAACTTTATTAATAAACTTGATCTTATTCAAGTAAATATTACATTTGCTTAAGTTGAGGTTTCCATAGAGGGTGGAAGCTAATTTAAAATGGGTAGCACTTATGTTGCTTGGAGATCGTTTTAGTAATTGGATTAGGATTTAACTTATCTATATTTCCCGTGCTTTGTACTTGTTTAATTAGTTTAATGTATGTTTGTTTACGATTAAAAAACTTGTTTTGGAAACATACAAACCAGTAAAATAATTTGATAAAAAAGAACATGAATTCAGTAAATGTAGAGAAGATTATGGGCCCGGTAGGATTTTCCTCACCAAGGTCGACGACTACTCACTTTATTCGTACCAGGGCCTACAATCATTTTGCGGATTACCCGTTTGTGCCCATCCGAGTCGGTTGTTTTCTTTAAAAATCAAAATGCTCAACCCCCGCGGTCTAGTTATTTCATGGCCGCCATCGCCGCCGCCGCTGCAAAGCGCCTGTGTGGGAAGTTGCCGGAGTCGGTGAGGTGGATGTCCTCGTCCTCCTTCCGGCCCGCCGGCCCCTGCAGTGACCGCCTCTCCGCGGCCGTCGAAGCCGTCCACGACCGCAAGCTTCCTCCCGAGCTTCGCGGCCGCTCCAACTCCGTCAGGTAAACCCTCCTTCTCTTGGTGTGTGCGTCTGGTAGTATTGTTCTTAGGTTGGTTTGTTGTTCTTTTTATCTTCTTTTTCATCTTTTTGTTTTGATCTTTAGATTATTGAAAGAATTTAGGATAGTTTCTTACCGTTTCGAAATTCAATCCTGTTTCCCAATTATAAATTTCTTTGTTGCAGATAATAAGGGGGTGATGCAGTTCATTAAAGGAAAACTGAGCATTTTTTTAAGTTATTAACATTTGATGCTGTAATTTCTCTACCAATTAAGAGAAAACTGAATATTTTTTCAAGTTATTATTAACATTTGATACTGTGAGTTCTCTACCAATTAAGGGCAAGCTGAGTATTTTTTTAAGTTATTAACATTTGATACTGTGATTTCTCTACCATATTTGGTTTAGCTGGTTGTCATAAAGTGAATTGTTTTCGTTTTATTGTTGATTTATAAAGTATTCTACGAGGGAAATAAAAATTGCAGGGTATGTTTTTTGACGTTCTTTTTAAAAGTGTTCAATTAGTTGGAATACTAGATAGCAAAACGAGAAGATGAGAAAATTATTTGATGATTCAAATTTGTGATTTCACTACAATTTCTTATATATTTGGTTGTCATAATGCGAATTGCTTTCATGTTGTTGTTGACTTATAGATTAGTCTATGCGGGGAATAGAAATTGCACGGTAGAATTTTGCACTTGTATTTTGAATTTTGCTGTTGTTTTCCAATTATAAATTTCTATCTTTCAATAATAAGGGGTTAATTTTTAAGAATTACAAGTTTTTAACATTTAATACTGTGATTTCATTCCCATATATGGCTCGTCTGGTTGTCATATTGTGAATTATTTTCGTGTTATTGTTTATTTGTTGAGTAGTCTATGAGGGGAATGGAAGTTGCATAGAAGACTTTTGTACTTGTCTTTATAGGAGGGTGTTCAATTAGTTGAAATATTAAATGAGTACATGAGCTAAGTTCCTTGACAATTGATTGCATGAATTTGGCTCAATGCTGTCACGATTTGCATTGCATTTTCAAATTGGAAAGTTTGTTTTCTGTTAGTTTTAATTTAAATATTTTTTACCTAAAATTTCAATTGGAGACTGGAACAGCTCGAAGTGCTGTGTATGAGACGGCGTCAGTAAGCACTGCTAAAATTGTAGGCTTGTAGCTACAAGGGATATTGGCATAGTAGATGTATTAGATGAGGCTTCGCATAGTAACTTTGTTGTTTCCTTTTCCTGTACTTTTTGTTAGACACTTTTTTTACCATTTGTCTAGCCATTGTACTGGGACACTGGTGTCATCATAAAGACATGCAACACACAACATACTCAACATAGGCCGTTTGTACCACATCATCGCGAATAATTGGTTTCTTCTTCCACCTAATCCCAGCTAATTTGGATGGGGACATGGTCTAGGATCCAGGTTAGAAAATTCAGGCTTGGGACCTGTGCTATATTAGGCAATAGAGCATGTGTATTGAGTTATCCATGCAAACTGTATCCCATACTAATTTATGAGGTGTGGTGTTTTCTTTTCTTGGTTGTGTTTGTTGATCAATGATCTTTAGTGTATCTTGGGTGGAAAATTTGGGATATCAAAAGAGTCAACTTTGTTAGATTAACCTCAAAAGCAATATATGCAAGAAGAAAAAGAAATACATCAGGAGTTTTTATATTTATAGCCTAGATATTACATTGATTATGTCTCTTAAGTGATTCATAGAAGGAACAAATTCTTTAAACTTTCCACCACCTTCACTGACATCTATTATCATCAAGATTTTGCTTAATATGTGTCTGCAAGATTTTCTAATGCCAGATAGATGTTATACTGATTTGGCATGAAGAATAGATTTTTCATCTGCAAAATCTCTTGTAACTTGGTGAAAATGATATCCTACAAATCTTGTAAGATGGTGAACTTCATATTTCTTCAGCATTGAACTTAGGGTTGTTGGCCATTGATGTTTATCTACCTTTTTTCATATTTAAGGAACTTTCTAAAATATTGCTTCTGTAGAAGCTTCTTTCTTGTCTTTTCTGTATCAAGAAAACTTATGAAAGGTCGTGGAACAAATCTGAAGGTGAAGGGCAGTTTCAATCAAAAGCATAGTTATCTTAGTGTTAAGATGATAATGTTATGACTATATATTGTTGAAGTAATGAGGAACATTTTGGTTTCATAAGTATTTAATGTTAGTTTTGTACCTATTTGGCTGTAAAAGGAAGAACTTTTTCTTCTAAACCTTCATTGTTATTTCAACTTACAATGGACACTTGTTTGCGCTAATGGCTATGTGCATGTGATGCTCATGAGAGCTTTTTGTATTACTTGTGCAACTTAATTTACTTAGACGTAGAGCTGACATCTGGAAGAATTTTTTTTGACATTTGTCTGATTATCCTTTGTTCTTTTTATCATGTTGATACTTAATTTTCTCAAACGTTAAATAATATCTTCCATTAATTACGATGATGGTTGAAAATTTTTGAAAGTCAAGGAATTACTGCAAGCACTTGTCAGAAGGGTGTATTTGGGAGGGCAATAAACATCAGCTGGCTAATCCTTGTGTGGATATTTGCTGTCTCTGTTGTGGGAACAAAATCTCAGAATAATCTGTTTTGAATAGGTCAGAAACTGAGATTATCAATGTAGTCGAGCAAAGAATTTGGCATTCTATGGAGGAAGGTCACTTTGAGAATTTACCTGGAAAAGGCAAACCATTAAATTATAGTTCAAATCCACATGCTGATCCTGCAGAAGATACACTATATCGAATTCTTTCCAAAAACGGGTGTGCACCTGAATGGGTTGAGCTAAACAAGGAAATTAGATCTAAAGTTGCTGACTGGAGATCGGCTCTTAAGAGAGCGTGGAATAAAAAATCCCATGATAAGGATCCCAAGTGGCTTGAGGTCTCGGATGCTTTAAAGACCCAGTTGCGAGACATAAATGATAAGGTAAAGACCAAATTCATTTAATCTATTTTCAGGGTTTTTATTTTTGATTGAGTAGGAGTTTGCATGATAATGATGATTACCCGGCATATATGTAGGTATTTCGCTATAATCTTATTGTTCCCTTTGGCCGCCAAATATTTGGGCTGAAATGGGAAAAAGAATTGAACCAGGTGAAGAAATGATCCTTTTTTTAGTGAGTTTTTCCCGTTGTACGGCCCTATCTTTTGATGAATAGGTGACAAATATTATCATGTAAATGTAAATAAATAAGTGGATTTAATTACATAGAAGTATATGAAAAAGCTCAAATTCAAGATTACCATGTAATCAGTGATCTCTTGTTACCCTCCCGCTTTTTTGTCAATCCTATAAAGTTTTCATTCAATCATTACTTTGTTCCTTTTTTGGTGAATCTATTCATATCATTCGGCTGCATGCTAAGTGATGTATGGAAAGTTAGGAGAGTGAATTATGTATGACACTTCTTCTATTCATCAACGTCGAGCGAATAACTCTTTCGTTGAGATGGATTTGAAGAATGGGATTAGCAATTTTGGAACATAGGGTAATTTGCCGGTGATGATTGTAGTAGCGGATTGGCTGTTTTGGGGATAATGATGTTTCCTACGGAATATTTTTATAATTCTAAAGATCTAAGTTAGTTATTTTTATTATATGTAATACAAAATTAATTTTAACTTTTAATAGCTCCTACAAAATAACTAGGATTATCAATTTCTTGACCGGGAAGAGGTGGTGGCGAAAGGGTTACATGTGGGCTTTTCTTGGCACATTAAGGGCAAGTTCAATGATATTTTTATTAAAATCTTTTGAAAGAGTGAGCTGCCCACTGCTGTTGCTCATTGGGCTTCATCACAGACTCGAAGTCCAATCTGTTCATCATCTCCTTTGTTAAAAAAAAGAATTCTAATCGTTTTAAGATAAACCAGTAATATGCATTTGATTTTTAAGTGTCAAGAAAACTATTCGAGCCAAAATTAGTGAACAGTTATGTTTCTCATAAAAACCCGTCTAAAAAAATAGATCAAAGGTAAAAGCATAGTAAAAGCTTTTCGGAAGTAAAAGGGAGTTGTTTTCACAGTTACCCGTGGGGGAAGTTTTTAAAATTATTAAAAAAGGATTGTGCATGAAATTATGAATATACATTTTTAATAAAGATGACTTTAGAGTTTGGGGTTTGGGATGAATTGGACTAAGTATACCAATTTATGAAAAAATAACACTGAACCTAAGAAATATCTGATGCCAGCCAGAGTGCCCGATTGGTGGCGCTTGATCTAACCGCCCTTAACTCGAATAGTGAACAACCGGTCCATTAGAGATATTTGGGCTGCCCTTTTCCTTTTAGAATCTAGGCCTAACCATTTTTAATTTTAGTTAAATTGCACCAAAGCCAGAGGGTGTGAATGACTGCATGCAATAATTCTAGTTTCATAATGGTTTAATTAGGGGTAGGTGTTGGTCAGTCGGATGTTAGATATGACATTGTCCATGTCCGTTTATTTAACCTTAGGTGAAAAGTTAGTCATCTACAGTTAAAATTTTTCAGTAAAGTCAGTATTAATCAAAATTTAGTTAATATTGAAATTTACTATCATCTCATATTTATTTTATTATCTAATATTTTTATTATAAATATTATTTTTTCTCACAAATAACTAATATCTCATTTATATAATCATTATCCTTTCTATTTTTAGTTTCTCTTGTGTCAATTAGTATGTAGATTAAAATTAATTTTTTGAAAATAATATTTGAATATAAAGATGTTATCTTACCATGAAAATTTTAAATATTAAGGTTGGTGTGCTTTAAATTTAATAATTATCAATGAAGTTTGGTAATGAAATATAAAAATATCATTTATATTATTAATTTATGATTTGTATCGGTCATTTGGTCAGTCATTCGATTGGGCAAAAAAATATTTATATTTAATTTATTTTTATTTGGCCATAATTAATCGGTCAAAATTAACCACAAATATTTCGAATGTCGGTCATGCACGTCCATGCCGACCCCTATGGTTGATAGTTGATGATGTTCAAAATATTTTCACCAAATCTATTTCATAAAGTCCAAATTTTACCCAACCTAAGAGGTGCTTAATGCGGTTAAAATATCCAAGCTTCATTTTAGTTGAAGCCCTAGAAGAGCGCTATATATATTTTCCTTTCTACATGTTGATGTAATGTAAAATTGAGTAATGTTATTGTTTGTAAAGGTACTACATGAACGTGAAGAAAAGGAGGAGGGGGAGGGGGGCGTGATCATTGAATTGAAACAAAAAAAGAAAGAAAAAGCAGAAAAGAAAAGAAAAGAAAGAGAAGGGGCTCGCAGGAGATCCATCTCCGGCAACCCCCTAGCCTATCTACAGACGTTTTGAAGTTCAATACTGTTGAAGATCATTCTAGTCTCACTAAAATCGTGAAGCATTGTCGCCACAACAACTTGTTGCTATCCATCCCCCTGCTGACCAACCAAGGAGAGGAATCATAGTGCTCATCGAATCGAAACAAAAGAAAAAGAAGAAGCAGAAAAGAAAAGAAAAGAAGAGAGGCTCAGCAAGAGATCTATCTCCGGCAACCCCCTACAGACATTTTGAAGTTCAATACTGTTGAAGATCATTCTAGTCTCACTAAAATTGTGAAGCATTGTCGCCACAACAACTTGTTGCTATCCATCCCCCCGCTGACCAGGAATTGTAGTGCTACCCTTGCTGCCTTGGAGCGTCGGAATAGAAGCCTTGCCATCCCGTTGCACTGGAGGTTTTGTATTTTACTTTTGCAGGGCTTGGATGAAGTAGAGAAGAGAAGCTCGAGGGAGGAGCCACTCACCGGAGACGTTGCTCTGGTGACCCTCATCAACACCTAGTCGAAGCCAACCTCCTCCCGGATCAGACCAAGTTGAGTCCCGCCGGAGTTTGATGCGGTCGCAGCCGGAAAAACCACGAAGATATGGATCGGAGCAGGGAAAGAAGAGAGTACCCTGTCATTGCTCTGTTTTGAGCCGCCAAGGACAGAAGCCGAAGTGTTGCTTTTTTGCCCGATTCGAATTTAAAGAGAGACCATTCCCTGTCGTTGTGAAGGCACTGAAGAAAGGATCTGCTGTTTAGCCATGAAGTGTTGCTGCTGGTGAAGTCCAGAGGAGAAAAGCCCGAGAGGAAGCGTTGATAGAAGGGTTGCCCGGACCTTGCTGTCTTGGAATGTTGCTGCTGTCATTGCTTAACACTATCACCAACTTGCCTCGCTGCTCTGTTCTTTTATTGTGAAAGGTTGTTGCTTGATGTTCGTCAGTGCCTTGCTGCGCCAATAAGCGCTCCAGGATTCATGCCGGCCTCGCCAAGGACAGGGGTTTGCCCATCACTGCTGCTGATGTTAGAATGATTTCACTAGTTTGTCCAACCTTAAAGGAGGTATTGAAGTATTGCTTCATACCCCTGCTTTGCTGATCTCTGCTATGAAGTGCTGCTTTAGTGCCATGCTTTGGAGGCTCACCATCCATATCACTGCCGGGTACCGATATCAAGTGGAGAAAGCCGAAGCACATCATTGGAGTTTGGCTGTGCTGGTTTAAGGAGAGAGAACCTATCCCTTCCTGGTCGTTGTTTAAAGTTCTCTGCTTGCTGCTTGCCGAGGAGTGTTGCCGAAGTCTAGAGTGAGGAGCTGGAGCTAGTGTTGCCAGAAATTCACCACTACCACCACCATGCTGCCTTGCCAAGTAGAGAAAGACCACCATTGCTGCTGCGAGATAAGAGTTATCCCCAGAGCGAAGTTTGCTGTTTGCGGAGTCTGGAGAAGGGAGAAAGGCAGAAAAAAGAGGAGATTGAAGTAGAAAACCGTTGCGGAGAGTTAATTTCGTGGCAGTTTTCCGACCAACTCCGGTCGTTCCCAATCCTAAAATAGTGTCCAAAGTGAAGCCTAAGAAGAAATCTTCACGTCTGGGTGGAGTACCACCAGATTCAATTGTCACCATTGCTAGTCGTTTCTGTCCCTTATGTGGTATCTAACGTGAAACTAGTGAAGTGATCCACAAACCCAAGTCGAGAGATCTTGCCAGAGGTGTCCTAAATTGCCAAAAAATCACCCAAAAGAACCTTGTCTAAGCAGGGTAGCAGTAGAAAATGGGGGAAGTAGAAAATGGGGGAAAATCACCGCACCGCGGAGAGCTGATTTCACTGCTGTTTTTAGACCAACAGGGGTCATCCCCAGTCCCGGATGTGGTCTCCAAAGTGAACCCAGTGAATTAATCTTCAAGTCTGGTTGGAGTGCAGCTTGATTTTGTTGCCGCTACCGCCGAGAAAATATTCAAAAATTGCTAATAAGAGAAGGTGTCATTGATATGTTTGGAGCCGAGCAAGGGAAGAAGAGCCCAAGCTCCATTGTTGCAATCTACTATCGTCATAGCAAGAAGGCTGGTGTCCTTGTTACCTTGTAAAGTCGGAGCCTTGCCATGATGAATTACCCTGAATTTGGTAGATTGTTGCTGATTCACCAAGAAATAGAGTCCGACCTCTCTCCATGGGAAAAATCCATCCTAATTACTGCCTTGTCGATGTGGATTAACTACTGAGTCAGATCACTACCTTCCAAGTATTGTCTCCTATTGGAACAGTTGGTCGTCACTAGAGAAGAGACCCACTCGTTGGGGGTGCTATTGTTAGGAAACAGAGAAGAAAGTATGGGGGAGACTAAATGGGTAGGGGACTCGTTGCTGGCTTGCCATCTTGGTGCTAATTAAATTTGCTTGGATTTTGACCATGTCCACGATCTTGAGAGACCGGCTATCCACATCTTTGCGTGGGTGTCTACATTGAGATCCAATTGCCCCATGAATTAATTAGGCACGTAAACAAACCTGGACTTGTGCCGCGTCTGTGACCTATCTACGACCTGAATTTGAATTGGTACACCAACCGGATAATTGTATGTATACTCCGTGGTTCAATATTATTTTCAACTCTAACTAGATTGGCACAATGGTGAGAGCACTATGAATAGAAGCTTTTAAGTATATGAAGTCAAAAAATCAAAGTGACAAAAATTCTACTTAAGAGTTATAATTTGAGAAAAAGTTAAAAATTAGTGAATTATGAGTACAAATTTTACTATAGACTATCTTAGGAATTCAAATTGAATCTTAAAAAATCACGTAAAATTTCCTCTATATTATTTGATGTTTATGACATATTTTATTTTTATCGTTTTATCTCTTTACACAACAAGGACACCTTAATCCGAACGAATTCCCGAACTCAGAAAGGCATCGTCCGCCGGGCGGATGAGCCTACCGCCGAACAGTTGTCAACACCACGTTTTTCCGCCATCAACCAGATCCAAATGGCCATCTGGCAATGTCCAACTTACGCGAGGCCAGCTATTCAAAATTATTTCTAGTCCGTATATAATATATGGGCCAGATCCAAATCTGCGTCCGCCACCTCCCACGGCGATACCCTTTTCTTCACCGGCGAGACCAGATCTGCGGCAATGTCCTCTGCCGGCGGCGGCCAACCGACGGAGGTGGGGTGTCGTGTTTAATGGCGGCGAGCTGGTGGCGCTCGGGGGAGTCACGCTGGGCTGGCGGCGGACGTGAGGGACGAGTTCGGCGGCACAACCCTCACGTTGGCGGTTCCGTCCACTAACCCAGTGATAGCTATGAGGAGAAGATGGTGGAGCTCGCCGGGGAGTTGAAGGGCAAGGCGACCGTCGTTTCCACTGCGCGCTAAGCCAGGTGTGGATCCTTCTTTTTTTCTTTTGGTTTTGTTTTGTTTTGTTTTTTTGGTGAATTTGGTGTTGTTTGGTTGATTTCATGTTCGGGATGTGATAAAGTTTCAATCTTTTCCGGTTTATGATTTATTGACAATTTAGTTGGTTGATTTGTGGTTGGTAGGATTTTTAGTGGAAAATATGGTTTCTTCATTGTGAACTGGACAACCAAAGTGTATGTTCTAGTAAATTTAGCTGATTCATATATGGTTAGTAGGATTTTGGAGGTAAAATATGGTATGTTGATGAGAATTTTTAACATTGAAGTTGAGTAACTGGGTGTAATCTGAAACCTGAGATGTTATTAAAATATGGTTTTACCTGAGTGTACATTGATGGTAAAACGTAGCTTAGCAAATATGGTTTGTTGATGGTGAATGTCAGCATTGCTGAGTTCTAGTCAGTTTTGATGATGGATTATAGTTGGTAGGAGTAAAATGTTGATGAGAATTTGAGCATTGGAGTGGTTAGTAATTGACTGTGATTTTATGACCTCAAGTTGGTGCATTTTTCTTTCTTTTGTAAAGTTGATGTGGAAAATTGGTATCTGGGATGATGATGTTTCAATGTTCGATATATAATTCAATGTTCGATATATAATTCAATTGTAGTCAGTTTAGCTGATTGATTTGTGGTTCCTCAGAATTTTGTGGATACTTGGTGGTATCATGTGCCTTGTTGATGGGAATTTGAGCATTGAAGTGCTGATTGATTGTGTCAAACCTGATTATCCATGACAATTTTTTGCTATGTGGAGAGGTAGTTTTTGGAGATTGTTGATCTCTACTTAATTTAGTTAGTTGAATTTTAAATGGGGGCTTTAGTAGGTACTATATGGCTAAATATGCCTGGCTGATGGAGAATTTTTGGCAAAGAAGGTTTGAGTGATAGGAGCCTCTCATTTCATCTTTAAGAATATGCTCCATGATTAATGAGTGATTCTTTCTTTTTATGATTTTTTTTTTCACTAAGGATCAATCCGAAGGTAAAGGGTCACTAATGTAGACCATGAAGCTATATCCAACAAGTCTTAAGGTTGGAGGACTAAAGTGGTGATCTGTAAAAGGACATACACATGTTGTAGTCGTGGTCCTTAGTGCTCCAAGTATCCCATATTGCTAGTCGACTTATCCTCTGTTGACTGAAAATGAGGGCATTCTGATGAATCTCTAGTACAATGGAAGGGAAGGGGAGGTTGTCTCTAAGCTTATCATGACATGCCTACTAGATGCGTGTTGGCATCTATTCAAATCTTAATCTCAAATCTATCCCATAATTCCTCTACAATTGCTATCTCAAATGTATTCCATAATTCCTCTACAATTACTAATACCGAAGCATGTACTGATCAAGTTTGACTGAGCAAAAATTTGGAAGCCTAAGAAAAGACCATAAGAGACAACATGTCAACTTAACTAGGGATAGTTCTATACACTTAGTTCAAAATAAGAGTCTTCCATCTTAATCGATCTAAATATGACTTTGATAACAATTGTAACACCCCAAATTTGTCTCACTTATGAACCAAATCAGAATTATTAAGTGAAAAGACAATTTTGGTGTGCAGTTGAATATTTAAAATACTTAACAAAGAGTTAGTACCAAAATCAAATATCTTGTCTGATGGAGGTAATAAATAAATATAAGTGGCTATTTATAAATAATCACAATAAGTGTTGATGAACAAGTTCGATTAAATAAGTACAACAATTTGTATATGAGCCGAAATCAAATAAAGTACAAGAGAATAAGGACAAGGAATGAATTTTTTTTTTAAAGAGGTTCTCAACTAGTTTGTTTTCTTTTCAACACCATCATATCCTAAAGATATGTAGGGCTTCTATGCTTAATTATGACCAAACCAAATGAATGTTACAACATAATTGTATTACCACTTGTTGTTACCAAGCAAGAACTAAGTGCTTTATAATCCACTTGTCCTTCACCGCACTCAACCCCACTTAGCACACTTGTGCTTAACCCCTTGACCTCTAGCTCAGCTTCATAAGTCGAAACTTAACACTTACAATTGCAGCACCTTTCAACCTTACTTACACACCCAAAGTGTACAACAACCCCTTGTTAGGCATACACGACAAGATCATGGTCAATCTTGTTTATACAATACCTCACAAGATAAACTTGATCTTTTACAACATGAGATATATAAAAAGTATTACCCAATCTCTTTAGAAAGGCCTTAGGTTGACATAATGAAGCTTAATTGATGCTTATACCCAAATGTAGTGCTTCAACTTTATTTCGAACCAAACTCCTACTTTTAATACTTCAAATACTTTAAATATTCAACTATTGGGCATTCCTTTCTTGTCGATATCGAGATCCTTATGTAACTATACGAGTCCATAAGTTGTTCAACATCCAACCACTTGAGTATTAATGTGGAGTAAGCTCTTCCAAACTCTTACACAAGTTTATCTCCCAAAGTTTGCAATCCAAATTTAGGTAAGTCCACACATTCAAAGTTTTAGGCTCCATTTTGACAAACTAGTCTTCAAGGTTTTAACATTCATCCAACTATCTTGACCGAGATCATGTTTAAGTCCATGTCCACAACATGTTCACAATAATATATCCAAATTTAATTTAAAATGTCACAATATTCTGAATTAAACAAATTACAATTAGACTTTGAATAAACTTGCTCTATTTCAACCCAACCTTGTGATAGGACAAATCATCATGCAATCCATGTGATTTATGTTTCATAATCAAAATTTGAAATGTACAAGTTCAAAACTTAACAATCTCCCCCTTTTTTATGATGACATTGTATATAGCTTTTAACATGGTTTTAGGTTAATCCTTATGAAACAATTATCGAAGATACATTTTCTTCATATTAGCTCCTTAGATCCAACAAGTCTTTCAACACTTAAGAAAGCCAAGAGCTAAGTGTGGTTCAAAAAGAAATCCTTTTAGCTATAAGAAAGCATTAGTATTTCCATTCATCTCAAAGTAAACAAAATAAACCCTAAGTTAATGAGATGACAAAATAAAGCAAACACTCGCACTACATTTATTATCACACTCGTGACTTGAGTCAGAGTTTTACATTAGTGAATCAGTCAGTTCATCCATTAGTTTGAGTCGAGTTAATTCATGACATGTGTATTACGTTAAGGCCGGCTATGTGATATGAGCTATGAGAGTCAAGTATACCTGAGTAAATGATTATAACATCAGAAAAATGACAAAAAATGAGTTATTATAGTATATGACATATTGCCGGTTATTTTTTTATGTATTTGATCCTATAATTTTTTTAGGCCGAATAGTACATTAGACAGCAAGCCCGAGCGTCACGAATGACTTGAGGCCGTCGTCATCGCTCTCACCCTCACCGTGGTAGTGTCAAGGTCGCTGAGTCAGTATCGACCCACAACCTCGACCACATTGTTGAAAATTCACCAAAAAGTTGCTAGAAAGCTGCTGAAAAGTCACTAGAAAATTGCTAGAAATTCTTTAGAAAACTACCGAAAAATTGCCTGAAAATTGGATTTGTTGGAATTCATAAAAAATCTTTGAATCTTTTACAATTCCTCTTGTTGAACCTGATCGAATTTCGGACGTTGCCCGGTGCTAATTTGAGTTCCGAGACACGTGACCAAACCTTAGTTGTTGCCGATCGCCGACAATGCGAGGTATAATTAATTTTGACCTAATTATTTAAATCGATGATTGTCGGATAATTTGTTAGGATTTAATTAATTGATGTGATGAAATGTGTTGACAGTAAATAAAATGAATTTTCATAATTTGAATTGTTTGAAATAAATACTAATAATTTAATTAGGTAAATTAAGTATAAGTTTCTAATTAACTGTAATGTAATTTACATAATCATGATGTGAATTGATGTGAATAGGGCTAATGAATGTGTTGTTTAAGATGTGTGAATACATTATTCAGATAGTGGTTATTAGCTCTTAGATTTGATGTGCAGGTACATAGTAGGAGTTTGCCGTCTAGGCATGTAGATATGATTGGAGCTTCTATCATGTCTGTTTAGGACTTGCTTTTAGATTTACACTTTCACTCTATTGTGATTTGATTTGATAAGTAAGCGGACGTGTCAAGTAGTGGATTTATTGTATCCCACTTCACATAGGCTATTTAGTCATACAGATTTCTTGATTAATAACCATCGAAGATAAGATTCCTCAAGTTTGTTTTAGAAAACTTAGATCCAGATCTTGATGCCTTTGGGCCTAATATATTATAATCCCTACCTAGACTTATGTATATTTAGTTTTTTCGGTTTTCTAGTGAGATGTGAGATAAGGGGAAAGTTGACTCGCACGTACCGCGAGTGGTGCACATGTCAGTCAAAGCAGGCTCTAGATTGGTAAGCGGGTATTCCATTTTCGAAGGAACCTGAAAATTTCATGTTTTAAGTTGTTCAAACCCGGAGAAGTATGGAGGATTACAGGTACTACTATGTAGTGCATGTTTAGACTTGCGGATTCAAAAGTAACTAAAGGCTCCTATTTGAGAGTATTCGATCTCTGTGCTCAGGGTTAAGAGTTATATGGAGTATGTAGAGGGCTTTAGTGTAATGGATTTTTTGAGCATGAAATAGTTTGAAAATGTTGAGTCATAAGATGACTAGTCAGAATGGGATGTTGTTGAATTTGAGGTTTATGGCTCCTGATTAGTGTCTTTATGAGTGATTCTAATACAGAAGTATAGATAATTGATTTGACTTAATATGAGTCATCTCTCATGTGTCAGTTTGATTATTTTGTTATTTTTGGATGAGTAACACTCGTTATTGACTTTTTCGTATTACATATCCAGGTGAGAACGTGAATGATTGAACGCTATCGGGCCCATTGAGGAGTAACGATGCAACATACACACATGTACCTGCCAAATGGAATGAAAAATGTGATGTGATGAATTGTTGTGAATGGTTATGGATATATATATTAGAGTGCTTTATTACAAGAATGTTGTGTGACAATTGTAAAATGTTTTACGTGATTATTATTATGAATAGAACTGAATAGCAGGTAGCAGGTAGACTGCAGGTGAAAGTGGAGCTACAGTATTTGACAATCATAGTTTTCACAATATAAGTTAGGAGAAGGATCTAATATAACAGCTGATGCAAGAAGTTTGGAATTGTAAGAGTATGAAAAATTCGTGAAAAATGGTGGACGACTATTCTTTGGAAAGGTGGATGTAGAGGTAGCCTTTTTGGGGTTCTCATCAGCTATCAGTGTATTTAGAAGCATGGTATGTTCGCTACAACACCAAGTATGCATCATTACGTGAGTTTTCTAAGATGAAGCCGGGATATGGTGGGATTCGGTGGTGAATTTCACATTTGCCCACCAACAACTCTAGGATGTCACTTGGGAGGAGTTCGGGGTGGAGTTCAATAAAAAGTAATTTTTGCCAGATGTGAGGAAGAGAAAAGAATTGAAGTTTCAGACACTAAAACAGGGTCCCATGGTAGTGGTTTAGTATGACACCATATTCAAAGCTCTAAAAAGGTTTGCACAAGAGTTGGTTTCGATTGAAAGGAGAATAGAATGCTTTTACAAGGGTCTTCATCATGAGATTCAGATGACCTATTTGGATAGAAAGTTTGTCACTTTTAGCGATATAGTGAGAGTCACAGGTGAGGTAAAGCGAATTATGGCTACTCGACTTCACTGAAACTTTGACCAGAGATGGTGAACAAATGCTCTTATTGCTATGAGGGCTATGGTTGGTTAGGTCCAGGAGAATAGACCACCTCCCTGTTAGATTTGTAAACGTCGTCACAAAGGTGAATGTAGAGTAGGCATTGGCGCATGTTACAGTTGTGGTTAGCCAAGATATAGAGCTGCCACGTGTAGAGCATGCACTAATGCATTCTACAGATGCGGTCAGCTAGGGCATAGAGCTACAGATTGTCCAATAGGCCAACGCCAGCAGTTGACAGTTCTAGCACCTCAATAAAGATTTATACTTCTAGCTCCCCAATATTAGCAATAGTAGAGAGGCCAAAAGGGCCAAGGTCAGGGCCAGAGAGACGGAGACCAATAACCACCTAGTCAGCAGTAGAGGGGATAGAGCTATAGAGGGTATATGGGTGTAGGACAAGCCAGACACCAAAGAGGTAGGCAACATGCATTGCCAACTTAGAATTAGTGGGATCAGAATCATGTGGTACCACTAGCAGCTTCTCCTGCCCCAACACAACATGAGGCAGTCATGATGTATGTAGCCACAAAGGTAGAGATACTTGACATGATAGTTGTGATAGGCATACTTTTAGTAGGCTTTGCACTTGCACAAGTATTATTCGATTTTGGCTACACACATTCCTTTATTTTATGTGCACACTCAAGTAGAATTAGATGTATAATAGAAGAACTAGGACGTTCGTTGTTAGTGTCCACTTGTGCTGGTAATGTAACAGCTACAAGTGAGTGTGTGCCTAATGTGCATGTTGAGTTTCAACAATGACATGTTGTACCTAATTTGATATTGTTCAAACTACAAGAATATGATGTGATATTTGACATGAATTAGATATCCAAGCTAAGAGCCATGATAGATTACAAAATAAAGACGGTGATTTTCCACTATCGAAGGTGCCCCTTTTTCTTCCAGAGCCAGGCTCGAGATATAGAGCAAAGATAGATGTCCTATTAGAATGCAGTGAGACAATTAGACCAAGGCAATGATTTGATAATGATAACATTAGTATTGGTTGGCAGAGTAGTTTAATGGATAGACTAAACATTGAGTAGATTCTAGTGGTCAGAGAATTTGTTGATGTATTTCCAAATGAGATTATTGGATTGTTGCGAGAGAGAGAAGTAAATCTTGCCATTGAGTTGATGTAATGTACAACACCTATTTATAGAGCTCCGTACAAACTGACACCTTTGTTGTGCTCCCCGCTTTGGTTGATATGGCTTTGGATGTTCTCACAATAACTCACTTTACCTCACCTGAAGTTCTCACTATATTGCCGAAGGTGGCAAACTTCCTATTACAATAGTCCATTCAGATTTCATGATGGAGGCCTTCGTAAAAGCGTTTTATTTTCTTCCTCAATTAGAACCAAATCTGGTCCAAACCTTTCAAGGGCACTGAATTTGGTTTCATACCGCACCACTGTCATGAGACCTTATTTCAGTGTCTTGAATTCTCATTCCTTTTTTTTTGACATTTGGCACAAAATACTTCCCATCGAATTCTACTCTAAATTCATCCTAAGTGATGTCTTATAGTTGTCAGTGGACAAATATGGAACCCATCACTAAATCTCACTATATTTTGGTTTCATCTTAGAATGCCCTTATAATGATGTGTACTCGGTGCTGCATCGGACGTACCATGCTTTCAAATACATCAATAACTGATGAGATCCACAAGAATGCTTCATTTGCATCCATCTTTCCAAAGAATGGTGGTCCACCATTTTTCATGAACTTTTCATATAGTAACAGTTCCAAATTTTTTTCATTAGCTGATTTGTTTGATCTTTCTCCTGGCTCATATTGCAAAAACTGTGGTCCTTTACCTATTGGTACACTGTCAAATTAGACGTACAATGTTTTCAAATACATCGATAACTGATGAGATCCACAAGAAAGCTTCCTTTTCATCCATCTTTCCTAAGAATGGTTGTCCACCATTTTTTATGAACTTTTCATACTGTCACAGTTCCAAATTCTTGGCATCAACTGATCTATTAGATCTTTCTCCTAGCTCATATTGCAAAAATTGTGGTCTTGTACCTGTTGGTACACTATCGAACCTTGCAGCTCCACTTCTAGCTGCAGTCTGCCCGTTACCTAGTACTACAGGTCTATTGACATCTGGGCCCATTCTTGTTTGAAATGGGGGGAATAGAGAATCCGTTGTTAGATTAATCCTTTGTTGCAGCGGTGGAGGAGGTGGCGGTGGCGGAAGGCCCATGGGAATTGCTAACTCTCCTCGTGCCTCGTCGTCCACCGCTGGTCTCTTTATAGCTCTGGCTACTGAGAGGGCTATCTGTCTAAGGTCTCTTCTGAATTACTTTTTGTTCTGCTGCATTTGTATTTGAGCCTCAACCAACCTGACAATAGTTGCATCTCTCCTGACAACTATTACTATTGCAGTGATTGTCATGGTGGCGATTCTCATTGTGTCGACTAACTGAGAGTGGCACATTGGGCTCTCCTGGCGGCATGGTAGCCCTCGGTCAGCTAGATGCTGTGTCATTGTGACCATAATGGTGAGTGTCTTGTCTAGGCAATGGAGGGGATGGGACCCTAATTTGTGCCCTGCGAGTCTATCTTACCATCCCGCTAGTATTCACTGCTCTAACCTGAACACTGTCACACCACTGATCAATAAGAAAATTTTCAAGCAAAAATAATAGAACAGAAATATACCTATTGGCATAACTTGGAGCAGCTTTTGCGCACATATAACTTGAAATAACATCTACCATTTTAATCAACAAAGGGTTAGCTCTAGTAACAAGATTGTAATACCCCAATTTGCTTCGCCTGCTAACCAGACAGGAAATGCTACCGGCTATTGAACCATTCATTAATCTACTTAATTCGATCGACTCGGATATACCTCAACATCTTAAGATGGTGATACAAATATTCAATGCATGGATGTGATGTTTAAGGTTTAACGTGGTTCTAGATGCATGTTATGATATGCGAACCATAATCAAGACAAAGCAAACTTGTTAAAGTTTGAAAAACGAAGATTTTTAAACCAAAAGGGGTAGTCTCTCTTAAAAGTGCAATAAGGATCACCCTATCAATAATATTATATATATATATATATATATATAGCGATAAAAATGCAAAACAATGCCAAAATATTTTACTTTTCATACACGATCACATCATAACCATCTTTATCTTGGTGCATTGGGTCATGACCCCATTATCTCATCCTGTTCAATTCTTATCTTTATGATCAACACATACAGATCAGATCATTATTTTTGCACCAAACATTTCATGCAACAAATCAACATAACACTTATCCATCATAATTCACAACAATTTATCGCACTACAATTTTCATTCCATTCAACAGGTATATGTGTGTATGGTGCATCGCTGTTCCTTTGTAGTCCCGACAACGCTTAGTCATTCATGTTGTCACACACACACACACACACACACACACACACATATTATATTATATGAAAACGTCAATAATGAATGTTAATGGTCAAGAAATCTCTAATAATCAAGCTGGCATAGGAGAGTTGACTTTTCTATTAAATAAAATCATTAATATACTTTTATATACTTTTGCATTAAAATCTCTCATAAGGGCATTAGTTAGGAGTTTTTAGCCTCAGTTTGATAGTGTCTCATTCTGACTCATCAAATGCCTTGGTGTTTTGAAATTATTCTTTGTACAAGAAAATCAATTATCCTAAAGCCCTATACATCCTTCGTATCACTCCTAGCCCTAAGCACAGAGACCGAGTACTCAGTGAACCACAAGTATAGAGATACGCTACATTGTAGAACCCATAATCCTTCACACTTCTCTAGGTTTGTGAAATTCAAAGGTGGAATTGTCAAGATCCCTCAGGAATAGAACAATCTACTTACCAATCTAGAGCCCGCTTTGATTGGAACTCGCAACCTCTCGTACTATGCATTAGCCAACTTTCCCTTTCCACTCATCTGACTGGAAAATAGAGAAAAATATATATACATAGGTCTGGGTAGGAATTATAATATGGTATGTTCGAAGGCATCATGATCTGGATGTGAGTTTTCTAAAACAAACTCGAGGGATCTCATCCTCAAGGGTTATTAATGTGGAAATTTGTATGACTGAATGGTTTGTGTCGAGTGGGATATTATAAATCTACCACTGAATATGTTCACTTACATGCCAAATCAAATCACTATAGAGTGAGAAGTTTAAACCAAAAGCGAGTCCTAAACGGACCTAGTAAAGACACCAGCTCCTACTCCGTACCTAAATATCAAATCTAAAAGCTAACGCCCACTGTCTAAATGATGCATATACACATCCTAAGCAATACACTCAATCAAGCATTCATATCATGATTTTCTTTGCTTCGTTGCATTTAATTAACAAATCATACTTAATTACCTAATTTGTTCATTAACATTCATTTTATATCATTCAAATCATGCAAATTCATTTTTATTTATAATAAAAATAATTTACTATAGTAACCAATTAAATCCTAGTATGTTGTGCTAATAATTATCAATTTTAAATAATTTGGTTGGAGATAATTATACCTCGCATCATTAGCGATTTGTGATGACTAGGGTTTGTCACATTGTTCGGGACTCAAATTTGGCACCTGACTGCGTCTGAAGTTTGATAGGGTTTGGCTAGATGAATTCGGTTAAAATTTAGCAAATCCGGTTTTATAGCAATTTTCCGGCAACTTTTTCAGTGAAGAGATTGGGGCTGTGGGTCAATAGTGGCTCGGCAAGCCTAACACAACCACGGTGGGGACGAGGGCATGGCTTGGTTGAGGTCAGTTGGCTTGCTCGATTGGCTCTTGGCCGGTCTCGGTAGCGGCGCTCGATGGGCAAAAGGGTGTTTGGGGTCAAAGGGGGAAGACGACGGCAGCACGGGTTGTACATATATCATGTCTGGTTTGCTAATGCAAAAGTTGGTGAAGGTATTCATCACCAATACATCAAATAAATGCATATGAACATGCATCAAATACAGGATCCTATATGTATGTTATTACAACCTGATATATTTCAAAATCATTCAAACACAATACAAATTCAAAAAACCATAGTTTTTAAATCAAAAGGGACAAAGTTTCCCGTAAAAGTGTAATATGGGGCCAACCTATCGAAACAACAATATATCAATATATTTACTAGAACATCATAATAGACCAGGTTTTCAAGCACGTCATTTACATTACTCTCATAATGTTCTCTTAGCTGAGTCCCCCCATCAATTGATCATATTCAACTTGTTACCAAAATCACTAGACAAAAATCACATTTTATATCATATAAAAATTTTCTGTTGCAAAATCTATATCACATTTCACATTATAAATAAGTTTGCATTTTGAAACCATATATGGTCCACTCATCATATCACGTTCATTTTCATCATTGACATGTATATGTGTACATAGTGGCATCACTGGTCCTCCGTTATACCAACAGTGCTCATTTGTCCTGGTTCCCACCTACATAAATAATAAAAAGCGTAAGCAATAGTTATCATTGGTCCGGAAATAACTAAATATCAAACTATAAAATAAGTGATGACTCTTATTTAAAAGGAAATCAATATATACTCTACTGAACTCTTTATAAGGGCATCTACTTAGAAGCCATCTAGCTGCAGACCAGATAGTGTCTTGAACTGACTTGCATTATGCCTCTCTTTGTATTTTCTCATGTTTCTTTTTTGTCCCTTGGGACAACTAGAATATCCTAAGCCCTCTTCTTTCCTCCATATTTCTCCTTGCCTTGAGCACGAATGGTAAGTACTCTCAGACAATGTCCTTAAATATCCTTTGAACCAGATGTTTGAATGTGCCCTGTGCTAAATAATATCCATAAACCTCTACTATTCTCTAGGTGTGAGGAAACTCAAAACACAGAGTTACCAGGATCTATTGAGATTGGAACAACCCTCTTACTAATCCAGAGCTTGCTATGACTGACATTTGCCTACTCATGGTATGTGTGAGTTGATTTCACCATCTCTCGTCTCACTGAAAACTTAATAAAATTGTATGTAAGCTTGGGAAGGGATTTATATAATAGACCCGAAGGTAATTTGCAGCTGATCTTATTTTTGAAATCAGACTCGAGGGATCTCATCTTCGAGAGTTATTAATCCAAAATACTATTTGATTAAATGACACGAGTTAAGTGGGATTAAATAGAACAACACTTAACTCATCCTGCAAATAATAAATCAAATCACAATAGAAGGAACGAAGATAAACAAGGGACTAGTCTCTAAACAAACCTAGTAGAAGCTCCAAGCGAGGTCATACACGTAGGCGGCGAGCTCCTACTCCACACCTACACACCACAACTAAATGCTAACACCCAATTCTAACTATATGATGCAGGAATCAATGAATGCATGTGACTCATTATATAATCATGAATACTATACTTACTAACACCAATATCAAACTATCAACAATTCAATTAATCTAACAATTAACAATTTAAAACCTTCTTAACATTACTTTTACCTAGGTGATTACATCCAAATTTCTTAACTTGTCATCTCATGTTAATCCTCATTCTTAGTCAACTTTCTAATCAACTGGGTAATTAGCGTACACAATTATAAAATTTATACCTACTCCACAATTTGAAATATCATCTATAATGTGTTTAATTTCAAAATCAAATAATTTGAATTATCATTAATCCTTATCCATTCCTAATTACATAAAGAATTTATTTAATCAACAGCTAATTATCAAAATTTACATATCATTCATAATTTGAAATTTATGTATTAAAAAACTTACATAATTTAAACATAACAAATTCCTAGAAATTATGAATGATATGCATAATGATGAAAATAAATAAAAAATCTAAAATTTGAGCAACGATAAGTATCTCATAATGACTCAGACTCGAATTGGTGATGATGGTTGTGGCGGGTTTAGTTTCCAAAGATACCGAGAGGACTGACTTGTTTGAAAGTCGGCAAGGAGGAGGTTAGAAGGGGACCTAGGGATAGGGCTAGAAAGGAGGGGTAGGGCAGACAGTGACAACCAATGGCTGGCCGGAAATTGGCTAGTATTGGGTCAATGGTGGTGGAGTTGTTGATGGAAAAAAATAGTGCAGGTTGAGAGTGGGATGAGCTGCTTCTTTAGCAAGAGTGAAGCTTTCCTCTAGGTTGAAGAGTGTAGAGGAGGGGAAGGGAAATAGGGGGAAAGGCTTGGTCAAAAAGGGAGTTGGCCAGTGGGGATGGCGTCGGTGAAGTGCTGCGATGGCGACCGGCAGCACTCCACATACAGAGCAAGGGCGGCAGTCGGTGTTGGGCAAAGGAAAGCAGGAGCAAAAAGGGGAAGAGGGAAGGAGGAGACCAGGTAATGATGTTGCAGTGGCCAGGATGGCAGTGGCATAGTTGGCAAAGGGGTCATTGGTGGCAGGATGACGTAGAGGAGTTGGTTGGCAATCGAGGAAGAAAAGGGTTGAAGGGTAAAATTAGGGTAAGGGCAATTTTGTTATAAAAATTTGACTCACTCCCGACTCGGGTCAATAATATACCAAATAAATCCTGAAAAGTATAAAATAAAATATAATAAAATACCATAAAATAAAATAATCGAGTCCTAGCTCAAATGACATGTTCTAAGCCTACTAACCCACCCAAAAATAATAAATAACGCATCCTAACATGATAAATGACCTAAATTTAATTCTATGATCTATTAAAAAAAAAGAAACTCGGTGTACTCTTATATACTCTGATAGCTCATTATGCTGCTATCTTATTGACATTGTCATCACTTACTTGGGTACACATAACCCTTGTAATGACTTCGGCCCAAAGTGCAACGTAATAGGCTAAGCCATCTTTTTAAAAGTAGTTAACAAAGTTAAAGACCTATAGTCGATTTTCACTTATAAACATGATCCTACTCTTGTAGGTATTAGATGTGAGACTAAGTTGATAGATCTCACAATCCACCCACCTTAGGAAATTTCGTCCCTGAAATTCCTACACTTAGTCATTCCTAGGCCTAGTCACGACAATCTTTAGCCTGTGACCAGCAACATAGTCAACGTCTCTAGTCCAGCCTACTGTCTAACAACAAACCAGAAGGCTTTGATACCAATTATAACGACCTAACCTAAAGTGTAACGCAACAGTCTAATTCATCTATTCAAAAGTTGTTAACTAAGTTAAATATCTATGATCTATTCCCACTAATAAACAAAATCATACCCCAGTACGTATTAGATGTGGGACTAAGTTGACGGATCTCAGAATCCACCCACTTTTGGAAACTTTGTCCCTAAAATTCCTACACTTGGCCCGTTGCTAGTCCTAACCAACGACCATCTTTGGCTCGTGACCAGTAGCCTAGCCAACATCCCTAGTCTAGCTCACCATCTAACACAGAACTAGATTGTTCTAATACCATTTGTAATGGCCCGGCCCAAAGTGCTAACTAATAGACTAAGTCATCTCTTCAAAAGTGGTTAACTTAGTAAAAGATTAATAGTCTATTCCTACTTATAAATAAGATCTTACCCCAGTAGGTATTAAATATAGGACTAAGTTGTAGGGATCTCACAATAAAATTTACTTTATGGGAGGGTAAGATCCACCGAGAGGTGGGTAGCTGTAACCAAATGTGTCAACAAGAAAGTGTCAACAAGAAAGCCCGAAGGACTGTTTTCTTCCCTGTCAAGAGAGATGCCAACTACTCTTCCTCAACTTTGTCCCATATCTAATACCTTCTGGGGTAAGATCATATTTATAAGTGAGAATGGATTATATATCTTTAACTTAGTTAACCATTTTTGAAGAGATGACTTAGCCTATTATGTTACACTTTGGGTTGGGACATTACAACCCTCATGGATCATAACACACGGCCAGCCTTGGCTTAACACTCATGTTCAGAAACTGGCTTGACTTAGAATAATGGTCGAACTAACCAGTTCTGACAATAAAACCTTGACTTGAGTCGCGGGTTTTGCATAGATAATAGGAAAAAAATATTAGCAACGAGTGTCACTGACCTCGAAAATAACTAAAACAAATTGATAAGTAGAAGCTGATTTCTACAAGAAAGTAAAACCAATGTATATAATCTCTATAGGAACACTTAAAGGGCATCTATTGACGAGCCATCAATTTGCAAATAAGAAAGCATCTTGAACTAAACTGGTGTTGTGCCACTCTCGGCAAATGCCTCTCTCGAAAATATAGTATAACTAGTCTCACTCTTAAATAAAAGCACATATCCCAAGCCCTCTACAAACCGAGTACTCTCAAACAGCCACCTTCTATACCCTCTAATACCAAAGGTTTAGACATGCACTGTGCAAAACAATACCTATCTACTCTACGCCTCTCCATATATGAGGAAGCTCAAGATGTAGAGATGTCAAGATCCATCGAGAATGGAACAACCCTCTTACTAATCCAGAGCCACGATGACTTGTATATGTGCTCGCTCATGGTATATGTAAGGACTGTGAAAAAAAAATCGACTCGGTTTGGGAAAGGTCGAATGTTGGAAAAATTATTATTATTATTATATTATTGTTATATTATATTCTCTACCCGGTTAAATATTATATTTTATTCTTCACCCGGTTAAACGAAATGGTGGTGTTGGGGTGTTTTCCCATACCCTAGCCGGCATTTTCATTTTGTTTTTGTGAGGGGCGTCATCCTCACTCTAGCCACCAATTTCTCCTCTTCCTTACCCTAGCCACCTACTATCATCTTCTTCTACTCTACCGGTGCCGGCTTCCTTTTGCTTGGGTATTTTTCCTATCTCCCTATTCTTAATTTTCATGCATGCATATTTTGAATTGATAATAAGCTTGATAATCATAAGAATTAAAGTCTTAAATCAACAACAAAGAAAAGAACTAAACTGAAAATTTAAATCCCATCCATAGCCGACGAGTCTGAAATGTTGGCAAGATGGACGACTATAAACAAAAATTGCAAGGCATCCTCTCACACCCCGACGGTCCCTCTGGCTGCTGGGTCGAAGGGATGGCTCCCCTGGACCCTTTTTTCCGATTGGTGGCGGAACTGCACCGATGAGTGGGCGGAGTTGCAAGGGGAACGAAGGTGGTGGCGTTCCTCTGAAACAAATGTTGTAATGGAAGATCCAAAGGGTAGATGCCAGTTGTTCTTCGTCGACAACATCAAGGGTTTCACTATAGCAGTTCCTACCACCAACACAGCCCACTGCTGACGACCTTCTCACCGGAATTCATGGCGGCGACGTGCAGACGTGGGGAGAATGACCCTACTCCTTGCAACGTTCAAAGGTGGCTGATCTTCCTGTTTTGATGACGACCTGAGGTAGCTGAACCTCTAAATGGTAGCAAGGTGCACGAAAGAAGTGGTCTTGAGGCTGGGAGAAGAAGGACAGGTCTGGTTTATGGAGCAGGAGTGTGCCACCTTGGATAGCTGCTGTAGAACATGGACTTTAGGCTTCATCTTTGGCTGTTTTAATTTCGTTGTTGATGCTTGGTTGGGATGTTTATATGGTTGTTCAATTGGGGTGCTGGGGAAGGTTGCAGAAGGTTGAAGGCGACGTGATCTGGTTGTGCAAAGATGAGGTTTGGAGAAGAGAAGAGCATGGGGAAGAAGAAGATGGCAGATCTGTAAATAATGCTTGACTAGATTCAGCTTGAGTTAAAAAATAATACTAACTCGTAATAAATGCTAAAAAAATTATTATTTTAATGGTTATGGGTTACAATTGCTAAACTAATTAATTATTGTATGAAATCTCCATGAGTAATAAAAATACGGTAATGATAAACGGTCGATAATTAATCGGTAGATTACGAGCAATTAATTTAAATTGGATGGTTATAAGTAATTAATAAAATAAAGATTTTACCTTTATCATATTAAATTTAATATTAGGTAAATAAAGTGATTATTTTAATAACGAGTCAAGAAGGTAGAAAATAGGTTATTAAACTATAATCACGTAAAAATCACAAGCGTTGAACCTAAATAGCATAATGAAAATAAATAAAGTTCGAACCTTTATTGAGTTGAATAATTTAAAATAATTAGTAATATACTTTGAATTAGGATAATACAAATCATTTTATATAATTTAATTGAACGACTTAATTAATTAAATTGCTATTAATAATGATAATGAGTAAAGATTAAAACCGTATACTAAATCATTAAAATCGTGGTTAAATAATTATCATCTCAAAAGAAAATATACTAATAATAGTAATTAAATACTTAATAATTATTTTATCATTAGCGAAGTGTGAATTATGATTTAAATAATTAGTTTAAAATGTAAAGTATGACTTAAACAATTATGTCACATTAACAATTAATTATCTCACTAGACTTGTTGTAAATGTTGAGAATTTAATATTTAATATTGTTAAATGTTGCATGTTTTATGTTGTCGAATTTTGATAATGATATATATATTAGTCATGTAGTTGCATGCATTTCTACTTGAATAAAATTATATTTATGTATAATTTTATGTTCTCGTTCAGATTAGGATCGTTGGTCACAGTTGTAGGTTCACTTACGAACTATCCAGATCCGTATAATTATTTCAAATGTTGTATTTTCCCTTTTTGGCAACCCTGGTCGGCCTGAGCCCAGATTCGACCACCATGCACCGAGTGCAATCGGGATCAAGGAATTGACTCAGTCTGACATGGGGCCGCACCCTTTAAAATTACTATGTGGGAGTCTTGGTTGACTAGAGTTCATAACTGACCACCATGCGCCGAGCACAACCGGGGTCGACTCAATTCGACATAAGGCAGCACCCCTTGAAAGATTAAACACTTGCCCCTAGGCCGAAAGGGGTGACAGGGTGCAGTGGCGCAAGATGGCTTATTATGCACTTGTGATACCGAGAGGATGAGTCAATGGCAAATATCAGTAACTACAGGCCGTGGGCCATGTAGCGTGTGTGCGCATGCATGGGATGGTAGCTGGATGGGGTGGCCACCCCTCCCAGCATATTAAGAACTTGGCATAGGCTCATAACAACTAAAAGTCTCGTGAAATGATAATAGGGATTATATTGACTTATTTCATTTAATTATGCGGCTTAGTGGTTTTATCTCTAACGCGGAATTGCCTCCGCAAGCGAATAGCTTTGGACTGAAGAATAAAAGTGTGGTTGGTGTTTCTTTTATCAACCAAGGTTTGGTGAATTGATAATAAATTGGACTTCTTTTTATTCTCTTGTGTTATAAATGTAGCTATGGAAACGGTCCGAGACTATGGGACTTTGAGTTAGTTTATTTTATGTATTGTCACATGGTATCAGAACATGTTTTATTTTTATGATTTATAAATTCTAGACTTATTGCCGTATTAGAATTCATGTTCTTGATTCATGTTCTTGAAGTCATGTTTACATCAATTATATTTTAAGTAACACTCGGGCCAGTTAGGGCGGGTCATTACAGTATATGCAAGGTCAAATCACATACTCTTGGCTCACTAAAATCCGATGAAACCTCTATATAGGGCTGGGAAGGGATTATATAAGTACACCCAAAGGCAATATGAGGTGAAGCTAAGTTCAAAAACAACATGAGGGATCTCATCATAGAAGGTTATTAATCACTGTAGAAATAATGTCTATATGGCCTGTTTTAAGTGGGGATCTAATAAAGGAGCCACTTAACATGTGCTACCATCTGGAAATCAAATTACGATAGAGTAGAGCAATAAAGATGAGAAGACTCCTAATGGACTTGAGGTCCAAGCTCTATGTGTGTTGGCACATCGACATCGAGCTCGTAATCTAGAACCTACATCGGAATCCACTGCTCAACAAAAGACTCACAACTCTATATGATGCATGGTTGTGGTGTGTGCTCACATCAATAATAAGAACATCACAACCAATGGGAAATGCAAAACAAATAAATAAACAAACATACGACACACAAATTGAGGCATGTGCAACCAACAACAAATAATTAAATAAATATAATAATACAAGAAGATAAAAGAACAAAAAAATAAAAAATAGGTGCACAAGAAACATCGAAATAATAATAAATGACAAATTACATACGCATGATAATAAATAGGTAAATAATTATAGAATAACAATTAATTAAAATAATAAATAAATAATTCCCTGGACCAATAAATAAATAATAAATAAGAATAAGTAATACACTAATCACAAATAATAATAATAATGGCACCAATGATACTATATAACAATGCAATGGAACACGAGTAATTAATATTCTATACATGAGTTCATAAATAAATAAACAAATAGATAGATAGATAAATAAATTATTAAATAAAATAAACAAATAAATAATAAATTTATTTATGATAATAACTAATTATGAGCAATACCAAGATAAATAGCAAGTACATGACTATGTAATTAAACACAGATAAATAATAATATATTTGTGAGAAATTAAATAAATAAATAAATAATGATAATCATGAATAGAATATATTAATTAGTGAATACATAATCAATAATTATACAAGAATCCATCATATACAACAAATAGATAAATAACAAGAAACAAATAATAAACAAAGAAAAACATTCATGTGTAGTAGTTTGCTATGAGACCTTATAGCCAATATGAACCAAATCACCAACTCATGAAATGTCCTTGGGGTAGTTTTGATATTTGAAGAATAAGTGGGTTCCCTTATATACGCTTTTCTAGTTGTCTAATTGGTCTTACAACCAGCAATAGGTGTAAGATATGTCAAAATTTTTGAATATGTATCTAGTCTAATGTAGTGATTCTCAAAATACCAGCAACGGTCGAAAAACAAACAAAAACAACTTAAAAAGAGTTGCTGAATCGGTTGGGCAAGTTGGACCAAGTTGACTCGGTCCGGTTGAAAGTGGTGGGTTGGGCTAAGTGGACTGGCCATGTCGTAGACGTGGCATGGACAGATGAACACATGCTCGAATGGGCCAGTGTAAGCATCGAATGGGCCGCCAGTGCTTGTCTCGGAAAATGGCAACAGAAAGCTGAGATCAACACTAACAAATATTGAAACTAACTTGAAGCCTAACAGAGGTCTATAAATGAAAATCGAGGTGAGGAAGCTAAATGAGCCTTAAAACTCTAACCTCAACCGGGGATGATTGGAGACTTAAGTCAAAATTGGGCCCATTGGGGTACTTTGGTAATCCGAAATCTCTAAGATGTGTGCAAAAGAGACCTTGAAAAAACTTAAACAACTGCCAAATGCTTCAATAGCCTATATCAAGCCTTAAAACCTTGAGTTATTCGTATGTAATATCCGTATATCTTGAGTATGCGCTAATAACTCATGTTATGCTATAGCATAATAGAAACTATCATCTATATATCGGTCATACTAACCCTCCATAACATGCTAATATGGCAATTGGGCACCATACATATGGTCTAAAAGCTGAACCGACATGAACTAACTCAGGAATGGCTAGAAACTGGCGAGGAAACATGCACGTAAAACCCTAATCCGAAGCAGAGGTTTTACAGTAAATTAGTTGGGTGAGGGGTAGACTTTCTGTAAAATCTGTGACTCGAGTTATGGTTTTATAGTCTGAACCGGTCAATTCAACTGTTATTTTTAGTCTGGTCAATTTCAGAACACACGTACCGAGCCGAGACCGGTCTTGTGTTATGAACAATGAGAGTTATGTGCGCCCAAGTGTATTATGATAACGTGAGTAAGACAACATCAAAATGAGTTATCAGAATATCTGAGAGTGTGCCAGATTTTCTTTATTTATTTTAATTAGATCGTAAAATTATTTTTAGGCCGAATAACACATTAGGACACGCTACGGGAAGTTTGGGTGGGTTATTAGTTATAGAGCATGTCATTGTGATGTTATAGAGTGCATTATGTTATATGGGATTTTCCCTATTTTTTTTAATTCTTTTAGAAGTATTATGAGTTAGTATTATTTTTCTCAAGCCGCTCTTTTTCTTCCCTTGACACCTTTACGAGATGACTCCTAACCTTCTTCTTGACCACTCGTTTTCCCCCAACAGCCTTTGACGCCGCCACCTTGCAGTCGCCACCATCCTCCTCACCCAACTCCCTTCTCCTTTTTCTCCTTCCCTCTCCCCCACGATCCTCACTCGAACCGGCCACAACCTTGTTGCTGTCGTTGCATGATTGACAATTAGATATAAAATTTTATCCAATTTTATTTGATGATGAATTTTTTTAATGATTTTATTGTGAAGCAAATGATGTGATTGTGAATAGTTGCTGGTTTAAATTTAAATGCATGATAATAGTGAATTAGAGTTTGAATTTAAATGCATGTAAATAGATGTTGTCTTGTATGGATTGATGAGGAGTGTAGCATTCATGCATTATACTGGGCGTTAGTATTTAGTCTTGTTGTATAGGTACAGAGTAGGAGCTTGCTGCCTAGGAGCGACGACACACTCAGAGCTTCTACCAGGTCTGTTAGGACTCGTTTCCTATTTTATGCTTTATTCTGTTATGTTTTGTGTTAATACTTCTAGGATAGGTAAAGTGGCATTTTATTGAATCCTACTTAACATGAGTCATTTAATCAATTGATCTTCTGGATTAATAACCCTCAAGGATGAGATCCCTTGAGTATTTTTTTGAAAACAAGATCCACCATAAGTTGCCTTTGGACCTATTGTATAAATCTCTTCCCAAGCCTATCTGTATAGTTTTATTGAGTTTTTAGTGAGACGAGAGATGGGAAAACTGACTTGCATGTACAATGAGCAGGTGCACGTGTTAGTCAAAGCAAACTCTAGAAAACCTCCTTCAGTAGGTGCCCTTTAGAGAGTTCACAAGAAGTATATGAATATTTTCCTTCATATGAGAGTTTGCTCTCATAGCCAGTTTGATATTAGTTATATATTTTGGACTAGTAACACTCGTTACTGACGTGTTTTTATAGTATATGAAGGTGATGATCATGAGTAGGATGAACCCGCCTGGATGGAGGAGCAGTAACATCTCTTGCATACACACATGTCAGATGATAGCATGTTTAAGATTTTGAGGACAATGTAATGAAATGCAATACATGATGATGTGGTGTGATATGATGTATCCTACAGTAAAAAGATTGCTAACAATGAGTTGTTAATAAATATGTTTAGACATTGAATAAGTACAACAAGTAACTCAAGACCCATAATTGATGAGAAATGTGATTATATAGCAGATTATAAAGTTGTGTGAATGAAAATATATGATACACACGCACGCACATGAATACATGTTGATTTGACAGAGTGGCCCTTAATTAGACTTTTAGGGGAGACTATGTCTGTTTAGTTTACGAATTTTTATCGATTTTCATTGGAATTATTTTGATATGTGAATTGGTTGACATGTCATCCATGTAGTGGAATGTTTGGTTTTTTGTGCATTCATCAATGCATAGCGATTAACATCTTCCATCTTCCATTGTTGTTGTTCATGTCAATTAATTAAGTGTTGATCATTGCATGATTAGTACTAATTTAATTATTCCATATATTGTTTTGATGGGGTTCGAGTTGTAGATCAAAAGTGGTGCATAGTTTGATTGTAAAATTGGGTGGGTCATCACATTTACGCAATATAGAAACCGAATTGAAACGAAATTTTCCAAAATCGAACTGAACCGATAAATTTGCTTCGTTCGGTTGGTTATCTTGGTTTGGGCCAAACTTTGCTCAACCCTACTAGTATTACTCTCTCTCTACACACACACACACACAAACACATTTACGGAAGATAGAGCGAGAACTTGAAAACTTAGGAACTCATTTTTAGCAGATCGGATAGGATTCAACAATGACGATACTTTTACTTTGAAAACATCATCACCGAACTCTTACGGCGGCACCCATCGCCTACGAGCTTGAATTTCTTATTATTCTAAAAATAAAGTCATGTAATGTGAACCTTTTTGAGTGGGTCTCAAAAATAATATTTATATGTATTAAAAAATGAATGTATAAGTATGAGGTTGAAAATTTGATCTTTTTTGACATCATTATGACCTATTTTGAATTTTTTTTTAAATGTAGTAGTTAATAAATATTTTAAAATTAATTATTATTATTATTATTACTCTGATAATTAAGATGAATAAGTTAGAAGCATTATATTAAATTGAAAATTTATAATTACCCTTATTATTATTATTAATTAATTTATATTTTGGGTGGTGGGACCCTCTAAATTGCTCTAATTAAAACATATATAACACTCTAATTTAGTAAAGCTTTTTGTTGGTCTACCAGTATATAAACTTTATGAGAACAGATCTCAACCTCAAGGAGGCTTCAGACAATAACCTTATAGGATTACATACACAATGCATGGTAATTGTACTACCTTAAGAAAATTCCTACTCTTGAGGGTCCTAATATGAGCGCTTCGAGTTAGAAGATAAGGAACATCTCCTCTACAAATAAGAGAGTGACTTCACAAATGCAATTATCATTCTGAGCTACACGAAGAAAATACCTCCAATGCAGTGAAGAGGTTGAGTTAGGTAACTTATTCTTAGATGATGTTGATCTTGTAGTAAACGCTAGGTCATAGTTACCTATTCCATTTACCCCCGACGACAAAAATTAAATACACAAATATCATCACATCATCGCTTGCCATGACGTCAAACCCTAACACTCGGTCTTCATGGAGACATTTCAAATGATATAAATCATATGCTCCTCCAGTCCACGTTCCTCTATCATACACACACACACACACACACACTCATAATTGCATCTAAATACGTCTTGTGTACCTTAATTACTTAGTATCATTTTCTAGGACTTTGAGGCTTATACACCCTATACATGATTGTTAGAATGCCCCAAAGTTAACTGTGAGATCCTGCCCAAAGTGCAAACTAATGGGCTATTTCATCTATTCAAAAGTGGTTAACCAAGTTAAAGATCCCTAGTCCATTCTCACTTATAAACAAGATCTTACATCAATAGGTATTAGATGTGAGACTATGTTGAGGGATTTCACAATCCATCCACTTTAGGAAAGTTTGTCCCCGAAATTCCTACACTTAGCCTGTTGTTAGCCCCAACTCACGACTTTCTTTGGCCCACAACTTGCTTAGCCAGCGTCCCTAGTCCAGCCCACGATCTAATACAGAACCAGGAGCTCTAATCCCATTTGTACTGATCTAGCCCAAAGTGCAAACTAATGGGCTATGTCATCTCTTTAAAAATAGTTAACCAACTTAAGAGATGTATAGTCCATTCCCACTTATAAATAGGATCTTACCCCAGAAGGTATTAAATGTGGAACTAAGTTAAAGGAACTCACATTAACACCTTGTACGATGATGATAATAATACCGTAATAAATCACATACTACATGTAGCATATCAAGTACACCAACATATGCTTTAAGGCACCCGCCCATCATCCACACATCACATAGCCCGTAGTTCTCAACATACATAAGTCACAAAATCCCGAAATACATAAGTCGTATAACCTAAATACATGGGCCCAATACAAAATTGAGCCAAACATAAACACATGTACCATCCCCAGCCATAAGCCTATCGACCTATCCACCTCCGCCGGTCACATACATGAGCACTCACCTACATACATAAAGGGAAAACCATCAATAATGAAACAAGTTTGATCACCGGTATAAAAATAGCTATTGATAGAACAATAATGGTAGATGAGTGTCTTACTATTCATGAGAATTGATAAACTTCCACAATACATTACAAGGCAGTAAGCTTTGGCTAACATGACCGAATATCATAAAACATGTCAGGTCAAATCAACGCCTTCATATTTTCATATGTACATACTTACGCTTACACAATCACATCCTCCATATATCACCTGCCACAGTACTTAAGTGCCTCAGAACAATGATAGTATCATGATTTTTAAAAACATGCTACATTGCAGTACCCTACTTACATTTGCATTACTTACCGCTCACTCATGTTCAATACTAGTGCAATTTATACATACCAATACCGCTCACTCTCATGTTTGTGAAAACCAAAAAAATGTGCATTTACTTATATAGTAGGCTTAAGTAGGGGCTTATATGATAAGTTTGCTTGATCTTCCAATTCAAAAATCGTTAAGGAATTTTATCCTTGAAGTTTTCTTAAACTGTGGAATAATTCGACTAAGTGGTCCGACTAAAAATGCCGACAATGCCATCCTATGTCTAAAACTCAACGAAAACCTCACTCATGAAGCCAAACTGAGATGAAGAAGAAGTGTCCTATGGACCTAGATGAGTCAAGTTCCTTATCCTGACTCAGCGAACTTAGTCCACGTAACCTAGTAAAAAGATGAAACTCAAATCATGATCAGATCGCATTAGCATGCAAAACGAGTCAATGCAAGTCTAAAAAACTTATTTACCTTAATTATCTTACTGAGTGTAGTATTAAGACTAATTAGGTAACCTTAGTTATAGTTAGGTGTTGCAAGTTCCCTTAATGAAAAGTCTCATACGTAGGGTTTCGTCAAATAGACTTAATTGGATGATTTTTTAGACAAGCCAAACAGTGTCTAAATGAGTTCAAATTTAGACATGTGGGTTTTGACATTCTAAGGGGTTGGTGTAGAAATTACCAAGTGTTGGCCCATAGGCTAGCATGATAAATAAGACCCACTAAAGTCAGCCTAAGGTGCTGGGAACAGTATTCATAGGCCACACACTATGTGAGATTTCCTAAGGTGGGTGGATTGTGAAATCCCTCAACTTAGTACCACATCTAATACCTGCTGGAATAAGATCCTATTTATAAGTGGGAATGAACTATAGATGTTTAACTTGGGTTAACTATTTTAAAGAAATGACTTAGGCCCATTACGTTGTACTTTGGGCCGGTTGTTACACACCAATTTCTCTAAGTGTCATTCATGGGCTTGGAGACTTTAAAGGGACCTGGGTAAGTGGTTAGTACTAGCCAACATAATGGGCTTGAATTCAATAAGATTTGACGTCCAAATTACAAGTATTTGGGCCTAAGTAGACTCCAAAATGAGAGGTATTGACTAAGTCATTTCGAGAGCTAGGTAGACCTATTAGGCTTGGGAAAATTTTAACGCAAGATCTACTGAGCCAATGTTCCCAAATTTTAATATGGTGTTATAGGACATAACCTAAAGTGTGGGTGAAATTTCATACAATTTCATGACCATATGTCTAAGTGTTTGGTTTTCATATCTGGAGTTAGGGAACTAAGGTTTCACCCTGCATTCTTGCGCACTCAAGAAAATCAATTAAACTAGCCAACTAAATAATTTTTAAATTAGACCAAAATTTATAGGTTTCTATTAAATAATATTGAGGCTAACCATAATTTTTATATATTTTATTAACTTTTTAAAATTAGCTCACAACGTAGTAAAATCTCTGAGCAATTAAGTCTCCAAGCCCATGAATGACATCACAGTACACGTACAAAACAATTAGGGGTGTTGTTAATGCCCTTTAAGTGGTTATCTTAGTGTGAAAATTTTACATGAACAAAACAACACACATTTCAACAAGCATGCGTACGGTGGACATCATTAGCAACTTGCATCAAGGTGTAAAATTAAGGAAATGTACGGCCAAGTCATAGGGACTGTGAAAGTTGTTACATTTTGCCCAGTTTGGCACATCTATTACATCACACAAGCAATTTCAGACAAATAGATGGACATCAAAGTTGTACAACTTGATGTCATGAACACAAAAAATAAACAGAAAGCAAAAACACCTTCTAGAATATGGCTTATAAATTTTATACTAGATTTGTGGAAAATAGTGACCATCGAGCATTAACAAATATGTAACAATTAATTTCAACATACAAAAATTATGAAACCACAACCTATTTACTCCTAACTCAACCAGCTACGAGGAAACAATCATAAAAAATGTAAACCATGCAGCATTATAAGTAGATCTAGCACTAAACATTCACAACAAGAAAAAGGGAAGGAAGGCTTACCTCCAATAAACCAAGGGAGGTCTCTTGGGGCTTCCCACCTCAATACCTACAACTTTAGGCTTTGGCTAGGTATGGAGAGCTTGAAGGGAGATGGAAGAATCCAAGAAAAGAAAAGGAGTGATCAAAGAGAGGGTGGGAGTTGGAAGAGACGAAAAAGAAGTGACAAAGTGGAAAGGGAAGGGGAAAAACTACCAACCAACATGAGCATGATGTCACAAGTACAGTGTCACACCTAATAAGGTATGAGTACCTAATGAAGTATGGGTGCCATACCTAATAAGGTATGTGTAAAACCCGCGACTCGAGTCAGGGTTTTATAGTCGTTAGCTGGTCGGTTTGACCGTAGTTTGAGTCGGTTCAGCTTTCAGAACACGTGTGCGGGGCCGAGGCCGACCGTGCGCACGTGCTATGAGGGTTTATGTATACCCAAGTATCGATGATAGCGTCAGATACGCATCAGCAGACTGAGTTATCAGTAGATATGAGAGTATACAGTTGATGATTTTATTTTATTTTTATGTTGTGGCCGTAGAATTAGTTTAGGCCGAATAACGCATTAGGACGCGTTAGATGGTATTCGGGTGGGTTATTAGTTATACGACATGTCATTTAGATGTTGTGATATTTTGTTTGATTTTATGGGATTTTTCCCAATTTTTCTAGATTTTTCTGGGATTTATTCCGAGTCCGTTATCATTCTTGACTCGAGCCCGTGTCGAGTCAAGTCTTATTTACAACTTTGCCATCGCCCTATACACCTCGTCTTCCTCCCCAAACCCCCACCCGCGTTTTCACCGCCGCCGTCGCTGAGATTCTGCCACCGCCGTCGACGCCCCCTCGCCGCCGGTCGACGCCGCCCAGCCCGGTTGTGCCGTCGCCTTGCCGCCTCGACCGCGCCCGGCCACCGTCCGGCCGTCGCAACGCCGGAAATCGCCCTCGATTTCCCGCCGATTCCGACGCGATTTCGCCGCCGTCTGCGCCGGACCGCCGCCGCCGTGACGTCGGAGCTCCTCCCCTCGACCTCCCTACCTTTCCCCTCTGCTTAGCGCCGCCGTCGAGGGTCGGCCGTGGGTCTGATCGGAGCGGCCGACCGCCCCAACCGCACTCGACGCCGCCGTTGGTGGCCATCGCCGCCGCGGCTGCCCTCGTCGTCACCGCCATTGGGTTCAGCTCACCGAGGCGGTGCTAACCCCTACCTCCGATTGCCTCGCCGGAGCAGTCACCGGAAAACCACCGGAGCTGCCGGAAAACCGCCGGCATAGTCGCCGGAAAACCGCCGTTCACCTTCACCGTCTTCGTCGTCAGCACCGATTTCAGCGCCGATCGCGAGGTGGTTCTTCCTTCTTTTTTAGAATTATTACATACTTGTTGTGGTCATAGTAGCATATTAGAATTAATTTTATTAACTTCATGATTTTTGTTTAATTAATCGTGATTATGATAAACATGTGATGATTAGTGTGAATTGTGTTGTATGATGTGAATGCTTAGTAATGAAATTGTTAGTAAACCATTGAATAGTTAATTAAATGCTTGTTAACTAGTTAATTCATGAATATGTATGAATTAGGTTTTGCATGCTAACATTATGAAATTGTTAGTAAACTATTGTATAGTTAATTAAATGCTTGTTAACTAGTTAATTTATGAATATGTATGAATTAGGTTTTGCATGCTAACATTAAGTTAAACAGATTAAATTGATTAAACCATTGTCACCTAATTAGAATAGGTATGCTTTGAAATTGGAATTAAAAGTGCTAGGTAATAAGTAACATATGAAATGATAAAATTATTAACCTGCTTGACAATTAGAGACGTAGGGTACTTGTCGAGATGATTATCATGGTTGATTAGATAATTGTATGCATGTGGATATATTAGTTATATAGGTGTGCATCATATATGTATGGGCGTTAGTAAATAGTTATGTTCATGTAGGTTCGTTGCAGGAGCTCGCCGTCTAGGCACGAGACTGCGCTTGGAGCTTCTGACAGGTCCGTTAGGACACGCTTCTCAGGTTTTATCGCTCCATTCTATCGGTGATTTGATTTATTGATCGTAGGACGTGTCAGGTGGATGATTTATTGGACCCCACCTAACACGGGTCACCTGGTCGATGTTTTTCGGAATTAATAACCCTCGAGGATGAGATCCCTCGAGTTTGTTTTCGAAAATAAGATCCACCTCAAGTTGCCTTCGGGCCTATTATAATAAATCCCGACCCAGCCCTATAAATAGTTTTATCGAGTTTTCAGTGAGACAAGAGAAGATGAGTCGACTGCACGTACCATGAGCGGATGCCGTGCCAGTCAAAGCGGGCTCTGGATTAGTGCCAGCGGACTGTTCCATTCCCGAGGGATCCTGACAACTCCGCGTTTGAGTTCCTCACACCCGGAGGACGTGGAGGTTTACGGGTACTGTTTAGTACAGCGCATGTCCGGACTTGTGGTTCAAAGGGTACTAAAGGCGACTGCCTGAGAGTGCTCGGTCTACGTGCTCAAGGCCAGGAGTAATATGGAGGTTCGGAGAGGGCTTAGGATAAAAGTTTTACGTGAAGTACTGAAAAAGAAGTGTCGTGAGCGGCACAGTACCAGATAGATTGGGATGCTGTTGAGTCAGCTGCTCGACGGCTCCTTTGTAGTTGCCCTTATGAGAGTTCTTGAGGAAGATATATATGATGGTTTGCTTTCCATGAGAGTTTGCTCTCATGTTCCAGTTTGATATTAGTTATTTCCGGACCAGTGACACCCGTTGCTGACGTTTTTCTACTATATGTAGGTGAGGATGATGATTGGTGTATGCCGGCCTCGACGAAGGAGTAGCGCTTGCATTGCACACACATACCTGGTGCCGCGCCGACTTTTGCGTAAGATGTGATGTGATTGGCTTTTGTAGTAGATTTATACATATTGGTATTTATGCATGAGCTATGAGACTTGTAGATCTTGTTTAGAAATGTATGAATTTTCTTAGAAATATTTTGGAAAAGTTCCAATGTCCAGGATGATCAGCTATGTTGAGTTGAAATGAACAAAAACACGATGAACATGAATTGCAGGTGGGCTAGATGCCAATTACGATATGTGTAGTTGATTTGAAGTCTAGTGTGATATAAATTGTTGTTTTATATATATACATATTGTGCCGTATTTTAACAGGTCATCCCCTTATTGCACTTTTAGGGGAGGTTCTGTCCGTTTTATTCCAGATTTTATGAATTTTATTGTTGTTTTAATTATTTTGGTGTGCGGTGATTATCATGACATTCACGTAGTATCCTGTTAGGGTTTTGCATCTCATTCATATATTGTTTGCGCATTAGCGGCGTGCTCCATCTTGAGACGTCGAGAGGGTTATGTCGTAGCCGTTTAGGTTTTGGGTCAGCCAACTTAATCGGTTTACGAGTAGTTCGATCCTTTGTAACAGTTCTGGTCCGGGTTGAGAGTAAACCGGATTGGGGTGTTACAGTATGGGTTGATGTGGAGGGCATGGAACACTTAGGGGTGGGCGTGAACAACCAAAATGATCTTGTCCGAAGCATTTGTGGTCAAATTCGATTGTCTGAATATGACTAAATAAAAACAGACCAAATATGAATATTTCTTCATCCAACCGAATGATCGCTTGAAGAGCGCCAAAAAATGATAAATTAATGACATTATTGATATTTGTAGACCTTTTTACCAAATTATCTTTGAAAATTAGTAAATATAGAGCACATCAACCTTAGATTTTGAATTTTTGCAGATAATGTGACATTTATTTATTAAAATATTTTTTAAAGAAAATAATTTTAATTTTTATGTTAATTGACATGAGAGAAATTAAGGAAAATGAAAGAGATAATAATTATATGAATAAGGTATTAGTCTTTTTAGAAGAAAATTTAGCATTTATAATGTAAAAATGATTAGATAATACAACAAATATGAGATAAAAATAAGTTCTTATCTGGACTGAATTATGATTGTGTTTGACTCAATGAAAGAATTTTGATAGTGAGTCAATGATAGTTCTTATCTGGACCGACTTTTTGTCTAAGGTCAATTGGATGGGTATGGACAATGCCTTGTCCACTATCCGTCCAACCGAAGCCCAACCGTAGACACTTATGATTCAGGTGCTTAATTTTAATTGTCTAACTTGATTTATGAAAATGCTCATAGTATGATTTCAACCGAAGGAGAAAAATTAGAAAATCTCATTTCCTTCATGTTGCCCTCACCCTCTAAAACAATTATAATATTTATTTATTGGATCTCTTAAAAGATAAATAGGAATGAAAAATAAGCATATCATAATATGTTACATAAACATGAAAGACAAGATATCTACAACAAAATGGCTCTAATTTATGAGTAGTAAACAACTACTTAAAAAAACTATCTACTCTTATATTTATAAAAAGGGGAATCAAAAATTACACTCAGATGAAAAGTCATAGACTCAATGAAAATATAAGAGAGCTAAAAAAACAAATTATTATAGTCCATATATCTCCTTATTAAATTAATGTCTATCTTTAAAATCAGACTCAACATTTAAGATAACAAATTAGAGAAAATATCACTTAGCCCCCATGGAATAAGTCAATACATCACTTACCCCTCGTAACTAAGTCAATTGATCACTTAGGCTATTTATTTTGAAAGGAACATCATTTAACCCCTTCAAAATTGACGTCATTTGGTTTGACAAACATTCTTAAAATGATGATATGGCAAACTTGCAACCTGGCTAATTGATGATGTGATCATAATGTCACATTAGAAAATAAAATTAATTAATATTAAATTAATCAACTAAAATATAGAATAAAATAATTATTTAAAATAAAATAAAATGTGTTAAAATAATAAATATGATAATTAAATAAAAATAAATTATGATTTTGTTTAATTTTTAATCAAGTTCACTTTTTAAGTACTTTGGATGAAATTGTTTTAATTATTTTTCACATATGGGTTAAAAATTGGACTTAAGATAGGAAGTTTCATGAAAATATATTTTATTATTTATGTAAAACTTTTATTTAGTTATTATGTCTTTATTTTATATTTGTTATTTATTTTGATTAAATTTTATATTGATTAATTTTATTTTCTAATATGACAATCCACATAAATCTACCATATCATCTTTGAAGAGTGATTGTATAATGGTGTTAGTTTTGAATAATATTTTCCTGAAAGGAAATAAGTGAAGTGACGACTTGACTTAGTTCAAGAAGGCTAAGTAATATTTGATTATTATATTATAATACTCTCTCAATATTTAATGAGGGCTTTTTTATGAAATTAAAATTAATTCTTTAATGTAGAAATTAAAAGGCGTGATAGCTTGCCTAAGTCCTACTCTCAAAAGAGTAACTTCCACGTTAGTCTTTAAACAAAAGTAAATATTAACTTACTCCATAAAGGTTCTGTATTTTGTCCCTTTGACTTTTCTCTATCATCAAGTGTAGTCATATTAAGCTTAGGAAAAAAGCATAATCATTAGCAAGGCTATATGCTTCTATGTCTAATGGCAATACTTACTTTTTGGGGGGGCAATTCTAACTTTCTGGCAATAAAAACTTATCTTTATATAAAGCCTTATATACATCATGAAATTTTGTTTATATATTTTATATGAGCTATACTTTTAATTTGAAGTAATTAAGTTTGTCTTACCACCTAAAATCTATGTACGTAAGAGGTTGTAAAAATAAATAATTTAGGATACATGTAAATGTTCAAATCAATCTAATGATTTTAACTCTCTCATTTTAATTTTCAAAATAATAGTAATAAAAATTAATTTTAAAATATTTTTAAACTAGTGCATATTTAAAAAATAAAAATAGGTTATATTGATTTAAAAAACCAGCCTTCTATTTATGCACTTTACTTTCATATACAAATCGACACAATTAAGTACGGCCTACTAATAAAATATAAGCTGTCTATGAGGTTAACTCACTTTAATTTTTTCCTTAATTGTTCTTTACGCTAAAATTCAAAGGTTTAGCTTCAGTTATTATCTACTTCTGTAGTGGGCGACTAAACTTCAAAAGATTCGGGCTATACACATTTGGACAATGTGCAGACAAAAGACAGTAGATGTTAATCTCGTTAGCAAGACCACAATCAACACCCACTTAACAGCGAGTCTATGTCAGTATAAAGATGCACGTAAAGGGGCTGAGAACCCAGTGGAATTGGCGGAACTTCCAACAAAAATGGACACATTAGAAGACAAGAAAAATGAAGTGGCAATGAATATTTCGGTAAGTCTAACAACCCTGGGGGCCTCACGCTTGCTCACAAATGCACAAAGAGAAGAATCTAGCTCCCATCACAACTAACATGTCAGACCAACTGACCCCTACAGGGTACTGCCGGCTATTTGCGGATGGCAACAACAGACACCTCACAACCATTCACATGTCATTAGCGGCACAAGCTTAACCCTAATTGTTCACCAATGCCAGGTTGGATATATAATTAACCCGTAAACAAATTCAACAATGAATGTAAGCTACCATGCAAACTTCACATTAATTATGTACATTCGACCTTGTTGGATGTGTAACTCTGCATATGTTGTTTGGACCATAAAAACTCTATCATTTATAGGGCTGTTAATTGAGCGAGTCAGGTCGTGAGCATTTGCCATTTGGTTCGATTCAACTCGATTCGAAACTCAACATTTAAATGTTCGAACTCGAACTCGAATCCTTCGATCCGAATTTGAGCAAGGCAGTGATTCAACTCGACTCAGACTCGGTTATAACTCGAACTTGAGTCGAAATTGATTCGTAACTCGACTCGGTAAAATAATATAATAATATAGTCTTTATATTATATATATATATATATATATATATATATATATATACTGATAAGTTTAATTCTAACTAGTTATATTTATTTATATACAATATAATAACCAAGTAGCGAAATAGCTTAGATATAAAGTATTCAAGTTGAAGACCTGGAGGTCTTCAATCCATGTTGACTGCATTTTTTTTAAGTAAGTTACTTTCTACTTTATGATCCACTTCATAATCAAGTCAGTTTCGAGTTCACGAACGAGCTGGGTTCGAGCTACCAAAATTAAACAGTTTAAGTGTATTTAAGCTCGAGTCGAGCTCGAGCATTCATATTCAAAACTCAGTCAACCTCAAGCTGAGTTCGAATAAACTTCAAATTATTTGAGCTGAGTTCAAACACAAGTTGAACTCGGCTCGCTCACTCATTTAGCAGCCCTACTCATTTATAATCACAATTCATATGGGATCTTTGTTTAGGGTTTGTTTGACTGTCCTAAAATTTTACGAAAGAAATGTAAAATTTGGAAGACGCAAATTTTTTGTATTTAGATGTCTTGAAATTTAGCCAATTTTTTTAATTTTAGTAAAAATAAATTTATGTCAAAATTTTATAGAGTAATATTTTCTTATAAAAATAAAAGAAATGAAAGGAAATTTTGAGAGGTGCATGCACATGCATATGAAAATGAATATTTTATTTTTATTTTATTTTTTTACTATCCAAATATATATAGAAAAAATTTAAAATTTTCATGTCATTTCAGTTCATTGCATTTCAATTTCATATGATTTTTTTATTTACACTATTTTCATGCCAACTAATAGAACCCTTAAGGTTCATGTCATTGGCATCATTTGACTAATGCAGTGGATGATGAAAAGAAGTTGGATGTAGAATCTGATTTATAGCTTTAAAAAACTCTTTGCGTTTCTATGTCATTGCAAAATATTGTCGTAAGAAATTGAATTGGATTTCTTCAAAATTTAGAATTGGATCGTAGTATATTTTAAATCAGCAAAAATATTACAATAATACAAATGATTGTAAAAAAGTTTATTGGGGCTATTGATCAATTAAAATAAAACTATATTTAATGTAAATCTTTTTGTCAATTTATATTTTATGATAAAATAAAGTTTCTTTAACAAAGTTTTAGAACCTTTAAACCACTAAATACTGTAGATACGATGAAAACACAAGTTATTAAAAAGATTACATGTTGAATTTTCTTATTTATTATATATACGATATCTTTATTAATTATTATGTAGTGATAATATGTAAATAGTCATGAGTTCGTCAAACCTGAATTGAATAGAGGGATTTAAAGACAGTTTAATCTAAATAGTTTTCTTTTGACTCAAATTACAACGAATTAGAGTTGAAATGGGTCAATTAGACCTATTCAACAGATTCTCGCAAAAATCCACAAAACAACATAATAATAAGGAAGATTGTTGAACCGAGTTAAATTGTTCTTTGTTGCTATTCGCCTTCTTTTCTATACCCGAACCACAATTAATTACACTAAATTTCTAATAGAAAAACCCACTTAGGGTCAATGAGGAGTGAGCAGGTCCCTTATGAAACATATAGGAAGACTAATTCATAAATAAAGTAAAATATAAATGAAGACTAATTCTGCGCCAAGCTCCTTAACTGCCACACCCGCTCCAACTTTGCCTGCCACCAAGTTCTAGCAGCTTCCGTTAACTTTTTTACGGCACTTATGTTTAAAATTAGCTAATTGATCAAGGATTTAATTCAGGCAATTAAAAGCAGCAAGTGGGTGTTTAAGAAAAATGAATAAATATCAACCTTAACTGCAGGAAGACCCGTGGAAGGAGGTGGAGGTCAGAATAACAGCAATAGACAATACAAAGAGAAAAGGATGGGGCAAGAGCCAAGCAAGACGAAGCAAGGAATAGTTGGGGGGCAAGCAGTTGCGAGCAGAAGGGTTTGTAGGCTAGAAGGAGCATTGAGGATGAGCAAGAACCGTTGATGGTGTGAAGGTGTAGGATCTAAAGTAGATTACACGTGCTGTCATCCTTCCTTTTCCCTTCTTTTATCTTTGCTTCCATGCATGGATTTCTCCTCCTAACAGCAACCCCTAAACAAGAGGAAAGAGAGATGGGAGTTTGAGAAATTCTTGCAGATATGGGAAGGGTTAGCTATCCACCATCTTCCGAATTCTAATGAACTCTGTTAGATATAGGACAGCTGCGAGTAGAAGGAGATCTCGTGAAGTTGGAAGCCATCATTTTTGAGAGGGGTGCGGTAGTGCGAGTGAGAAACATAGTGACTTTGAATTGGTAAGGTTTTGGTTGTTTCTTTCCATAAACTCTGGATCTTGCCTCCATTGGACGAAAATAGTGGAAATCTCAGATGGGTAGTTGCTCAAATGCTCCATCGTGTGGAAGAGAAGTGTGCTTGATCTGATTGGATTTTCCAATCAAGGTTCTGGGATTGGTTCGCTTTTGCTGAATCAGATTTGAGTTGACAATGGAGAGGATTCAATTGCAAGGGCATTGCTGCAAGTTCTGCAGCAAGAGCTTCCCTGTGGTAGGTCACTAGGAGGCCATATGAGATCTCACTTGAACTCTTTTGATGCAGAGAAGTTAAAGAGGAACCATACTGACAAGAAGAAGCTTTCTTCTTCCATCAATGGCGAGGTATATGGCTTGAGGGAGAATCCCAAGAAGACATGGAGGATGTCTAATTCCTCCAGCAGTGGTGATCAGCAGCATCCAACATTGAGAAAGTCTTGCAAGGAATGCGGCAAAGCCTTCTCCTCAAGTAAGGCTCTCTTTGGCCACATGAGATGCCATTCTGACAAATACATCTTCGGCGATCCATCACAGGAGAAGGCGGTGGCAGACAGCAATTCGGATAATGAGACAGCTGCCGGAGCAGCACCGAGTAGGAGGCGGAGATCGAGGAGGAAAAGGCAGAGCCACTCATCTGTTTCAGAGATGGAGCAGGAGCTGGAGGAGGTGGCCGCTATCCTTATGATGCTTTCCAGAGATGTTGGTAATTCTTGGGTTGGATTCAATTCCATTGTTGAATATTCTGATAACAACTCTGTTGCCGCAGAGATCAAGAAGATTTATTCTGATGGTTCACATGTTGAAGAGTCCATGGTGGAAGCAAAGTTTGGTAGAAGCAAGTTGGAATGTGAAGCCACTACTGTGGAATTCAGAAAAGAATCTCCAATGTTAACAGAGTCAGACTTGTCCATGGAGATGGTATCATGTAAGAAGAGAGGAGTTGGACTGATCTATGATGTTTCATGCAAGAGAGATAACGAGGCTGGTCCTCATAGAAGTGAGTGTGGGAGTGTTAAGGGGATGAACAGTGAAGACTTAGGAAGTGAAAGAGGCAAAGGAGAGATCAAGAGAAAGAGATATGTGTGCACACAATGTAACAGGGCCTTCCACTCTTATCAAGCTCTTGGTGGTCATAGGGCTAGTCACAAGAAGAACAAAGGTCACGCAGATCTGAAGATTGAAAGCTCAGAAAACAGTGAGGGCATTGAATTTTCCCTGATAATGTAGAAATCGAGGCCATGATGTACAAAACTCAGAGCTTAACAAAGACAAGAATTGATGGTGAGAGCAATGAGTTGTTGATAAAGAGCAAGAGCCATGAGTGCCCAATCTGTTTCAAGGTCTTCTCTTCTGGGCAAGCCCTGGGTGGGCACAAGAGAGCACATTTGTCCGGAAACATAGACGCTAGCACCGAAACTTGTCAAACCATTGCAATTCAGAAGCTAGTGCCTGAAATACCAAATTTGCTGGATCTTAATCTCCCTGTTGAAGAGGAAGAAGATGGGAATCTATTCAAGCCATGTTGGATTGGAAGCATCCACAAGAGTGAGCCACTTGTAGGTATGATCTCCAACTGATCATTGATGGGATCTTGAAGAACTGAATGTACAGAAGAAATATGAAGTGATTCTGATTATTCTTTACATGCTTTCCATATTTTTCAAAGGTAAAATTTCAACAAGTAATCTTCCTTGTCACAAGTTCTTATTATTTTTGGAATAAAAGCTGCCAGCTGCTGTTACCTGGATGCCAATGAAGCTCAAGAGAAGTATTTCATTTACATTAGTAAGCTAACAGATTTATGATGTATAAGGAATTTGGCATTTCAAGAATTTTTTATGCTTTATTGTGTACAAAATTCAGACTACATTATCTAGTGCACGTTAAAGACAGTAGAGTAGCTTCATCATTTGGTGGGATCTATACTTGAAGTGCAAATTTGGGTAGCATTTTTCCAAGCTTCTGAAGGCTTGTGAAATGGCCTGGCCATGTAAATAGAGGTGTCAAACTTGGTCTCACCAAATATTATTTCATTTTTATTACTTGAGTCAAATATAGGCAGATAGAAGTTGAATCTAGCGGTTTAATTTGGATTTGGTTCTTGTGTGATAAAGGCAATTGAAAACCCCTCTTATAAGATCCAACCACGTACAAAATAATTTGGATATTAGGATTCAGTTCTAGCTATGTCAACACAATACATGTCAATCTGAGCCCATCGCTAATAAACATATTCTCTTATTTGTCATGTCTTCAGAACTGGGTTCACAAACACTTCGAACTATCTTTAAAAACAAAAAGGCTTTCAAAAGAAAAACCCATTTTTCACATAAAAAAACTAAGCAAAGATAAAGATAAGGATAATAAAGTGGGTCCAATTGCTATAGTCTTATCTCAATTATCTTAATTCCTCCAAGGTTGTCAAGCCAGACATTCATGATCAGACCCACCAAGTGAGCAGTCCTAGTCACTTAGAAACATAGCATCAGTTCCCCCTTTTCCAGTTGTCTAGAAATGGAAGAAGATACTTGAAGCAGTTGGGCTACCATGAGTGGGTATCAACTAAAAGCTCAAATCCATGTTTGCTGTTTGTCTACTCATTCACCTAGAACTCACCTTCTTTATAGTTTTTAATTCTACTCTACTTCGGACAAGAAGTTAAAATTTATATTTAATGTATTAGTGAGAATAGGATGACAAGAGCGTAAGGCATGGATGATTTTCAAAATCAACACTGCATGTGATTTCAACAGAGGTGAGTTGGTTGAATGTCACACCCACCTAAAAGCAGGAAAACTCATCTCCTTGAATGCTTTGTTACTTTCCTAATCTTGGTTATCTTTAATTTCGTATGCTTTGGTAGTGTTTTTAGGCTCTTCAGTGTTCACTACTTGTCTTTGAAAACTATATGCGTCAGATGGGAAAATTTTTACATACCTCCCATTTTGCTGTTCCCCTATTTGTTCCACATAATATAGGGTCGGGTCAGGTACCCAATTTACCTTATTGGGTGGTTATTTTAGTGCCCCGCATAAATGAATATCATATGGCTTAACAAGTAAATATCTCTTTATACATGAGAATCCCACTTAAGGGTTAATTAGTGGGTGACTCTTTATACACGAGAATCCCACTTAAGAGACACGACTAACTATTAAGCCGACAATAACCACTTAGTCAGGGCACTAAGGGCACAGCTAAACCAGGCGTGACTACACCGCCACCCCCCCCTCAAACATTCCTACGTCTCTCTCCTTTCTACGATAGAAATTTTAGTGACTTCAACAAGTCTCCTTGTCGATCACTCTCAAAATAGTTACTAGCCGACCTGACACCTATCAGCTAGTCAGGACCACCCAAAATGATCTCATTGTGTACGGAAGGTTTCTTGAGAATTTAGTGTTGGATCCTTGCACTAAATTTCACCTATAAAATCTAAAATGTTTGTATAAAGTAAAGTTCAATAGATTCAATCGATTGTTTTACAGCATTAATGCTAGTGAGTTGACTTAAATCATAAGCAAGGTTATCAGTTATTAGTAAAACTACAAAACAAACAAATAAAAGTAAGACTATAAGTTGACTTGATTACAGCCACCGCATAGAAAACAACATAAACCATTAGATGTATGATATCATTATGTGGACAGAGGCGAGTATATGGTATGCATCAGTGGGTGGTGGCAAATGGTGACTCCATCCTTATTGGTTTGGATCCATGGTGTTAGCCTCACTGCAAACCTCCTTTCCTCTCCCCATCATTCCCTTACCTCGACCTCTTCTACGATATTGCTTCTTCCTTACCCTGCAATCCAGATTGATCACAGCACAATGATAAACCCTGAAGCAAGAATTCAAGGCGACGCTTGGAGAAGACTAAGAGCATACTCTCTATTCCAAGCACACAACCGAAATCCTCAACGAGAATTACGGAGAGTTTTCTTGTACATCAAGAGAGAAATTTTCAGATATAGGTCGTAATTGTTTATCAATACAATTCTCACGCTATTTATTTTCTTACTGCTACCACACGTGTTACACTCTTCTCCCGTGTAATTCTACTAATTTGAATATTAAACCTGACATTTCTCCCCCTTTAACACCGAACTCGACCTCGAGTTAGTCGTCATCAATGTACTAAAGTACTAATCAATCCAATGCAAAATATCAAAAATCAGAAATTTAGCCTTGAACTGCTCTCTGTTGTAACATGACGTCGCCACTTTCTCATGATCCTCCAAAATGACAAGCAGTTGTGCCATGCCCTCTTTCCCTTTTTGCTTAAATCTTTCTTGGTGGCTCATGCAACTCATCCGATGTTGTTACAAAGGGAAGAACTGGACTGACCTTTACTGTTGGGGTTAACTTTGGCTTCAGCAGTGAAACATGAAAAAAATCATGTATTTTTTAATTTGGAGGTAGCTGCAACTGAAAAGCTAATTCTTTTCAGTACTTTGAATGGACCATAATACTTAGCATTTAACTTCATGTCCTTCGTAAACCTGATTGTATTTTGCCTGTGAGGCTGCAATTTGAGATAGATCCAATCATAACTAGTAGAAAATCGGTGTTTAGCGACAAAAATTTGATCGCCGAAAATCATAAATGCAGTAGCTGATAAAATTTGTGATCGCAGTAGCTAGGCTTGCCAATAAAATTTGCGACCAAAAAATCTGGTCACAAAAGTGCAATCGGATGCACCCATTTCAGTTTAATTTCTAAATTAGCAACTATATCTCCAGTCACAAAACCGATCGCAAATTATTTATAACCAGGTTTCCAGTTGCAAATTATTATAACTTCGGTTCTACAATGGTTTCTTTCACAATGCTTAACTTTTGAGACTAGGTTCCCGTTGCAAATGCGGTCTCAAAGAGGATGCAAACCGGTCACAAACCGATTGCAAAATAACCCCTAAAATTTTAAACTAATTGATAGTTTTTTAGTTTTAAATGACTTGTTTGATCACAAAATATTATAAATAAATACATATGATAAATATATATATATATATATATAAGCATAGAATAGAAGTTAAAAATAAAATACAATAAAAGATTCATTGTCATATATGAAATATAAATCAAACATTTAATAAAAAAACCCTAGCAATATTTATATCAAGGGAGAGGCGCAAGGATTATGAGGGGGCATATTAGGGTCATAATCAAAAGGGCTGCACTATTCTCTAAATATGGTCATCATATGACAAAATATTTGAGCGTTCAAGATAGTAGTAATGGACTGAACAAGTCAGTCATCTCTAGTTTGAGCCTCCTCACTTAGTCATTGGTCTCTCGTCGAGAAACTGAGTAAGCATGTAGTCTTAGACCTCAACCTCCGCTCTCATCTCCAACCTCATCCTCGTGATCTATGTCTATCTATCCTAGCTCGTGGGTCTCTAAATTTTTGAGCCAGCAAAGGAAAGACTCATCAGGGTGAGGAGTCTTGCTCATTGTACCAGCACTAGACCGAGCATCATCAACAACGATAAGAAGTGGATCCACATGACTCGAGAGGAAGGTGGCGCATTGTCAGTCAATGTAGATTTCCATCCATAATACAAATCCTTGTTTGGCTCTTTGACTGCATATTGGTATGCCAAAGTCGACTAGCTAACAGATGGTTGAAGTACCATATATCGACTCTATACACTCTAAATACCAAGCCTAGAAAAACGTTATTAATTAGCATAAATTAGTTAGCAATGCTTTAAAAGAAACATGCACAAAATGATAGAATATCATATAACATTACGTAAAAAGAACTTTGATATATTAGCAATATTGGTAATGAAATCATTATAAAGTATATAATCTTAAAAGAAAATCTGACGAATCTGCCCTGGAAATAGAATATTAGAAAAATTTTCATGCTTATGACAAATCTCATATATCATATTTCACAATTTCATAATTCATATTTCATACAAAAATTATACATTTATTTAACAATATCACATTCATCAAGGAAGAAATGACTTGGTCTTCACATGAGTCATTCTCCTATAAAGTCAAAACAATATAGAAGCTCATCCAAACTCATGCTTCTTTATTTACTCGAATTATTAACAACAATTAAATATTTGACAAATAGTAGAAAATAGAATTACACATGCAAAATTTACACATTCATAAAACAATTTTACTTTCATAAAGCAGGAAATATTGGGCTGCACATGGGTCCTCTTGCAAAGCAAAAACAACACAGAATCTCCTCCAACCTATGTCTATTCGTCTGTTCAAACTGTTGGCAACACTTAAACATTTGACAGATAATAGAAGATAAAAAGAAATGTCATCTAACAAATCAAACTAACTTATAAATTTCACAACAAAATCATATTTTGAAATAGAAATTTGAACTCACTTATTTGTTTATTTAAAAAGTACATAACAAGAATAAATAAAATAAAATATGAAAGCTTACCACCATAGCCTCAAACTTCTTATTGGGATATGCACCCTTTTCTTTGCATTTTCTGTGTGTGTGATCAAATAGAATTGACCATGGGACAGGGCCTCCATGAATTTCTCCTTCAATGTGAAAGAACTTAAATAATCATAACCTAATTGAATGATAAACAAAATAAGTAAAGAAAAGTATTCATTCCAAATGTTTTTCATGAATCTCTAAACAAACAAACCCACCAACATGATGGGTTATTTCACCATCATTCTCTATCATTCGGTTCTTATTTTTCTTTGATAGCTCCCAAAATCCATTAGTAGCACAGGGATCACAGATGAGAAGCTTTACATACACTAACATATCTTCATTTTATAAACAAGATTTAAGAATAACTAACGAGTTAACACTCAATGATAAAGAACATCATTTATCACTTCTCACTTCGATTAGTTTGGTTGGAGTTTGATTAGTTTGGTTGGAGTTTGATTAATTCGGTTGGAATTCAGTTAAAACTGAACTAAATCGGTTTGTTTGGTTCGAGTCGCCAATTCTATTTTGGTTATTGTTTGGGTATTCAAATTGGTTAATTTGGTTAGTTTGGTTTTCAACAAAACATATCATTTGCATGCCCCTACTAACTAGTACTCTTCTCTTCTATCTCACCAAGTCCTTTAGTGAGCAGGTCTTCATTGTTTCCCTATGGCAAACCACTTGTACACCTTACAAGAAACAAGCTAATTCTCCTTCACAAATACTACAAAAGTGTCAATGAAGCCTGCACTTCAAACACCCTTGGATCCTCAACAATCCTTCCTTCTCTAACACCAAGTGTTAAAGATCTTTAACCAACCAGTTCCAAACACCCTTGGAGCAACACCAACTTGAAGATACCTCCCATCAGAAGCTCACACTTAAAGCCAAGGGAGTATCCAAGCCAAGCACCTCCTTCTCCAAGTAAGATGCCTTTCACACTCTCCCCATACCAAGGGGGATTACAACCATCTCAAGTACACTTGAGTTAACCTGTCTCACATAGAACACTCTTTGCACAATCAAAACTACCTAAGAATACAAACTAATAGGTAAAGCCACTCCTAATATAAGCTTATCCTTCCTAATTTGATCCAAAAGAGTACTCTTCACAATTATAGCAAGAGGTGTTCAAAATACACTTCCCAAGGCCCTATTTATATATTTTTCAAGCCTCTCTTAAAATAGTAGTCATTGGGATTTCAACCTCTCCATTTTGTATTTGCCGACAACTAGTTTTGAAAACTTTTCCATAGCAATCAACTGTCGAATGATCGACCAAACTCATGTTGAGCATTCACTTAAAACTAGTCATGTTAACTTTGGCTCCCGAAACCACAATCCAAGCTAACCGCATTTTCCTCAATTTTTTATTCTTTTCATTACATCAGCCATAGGGTTCCCAAACCCATCTTCATATGTTGAACCCTTCATTGGATCTCCTTTGATCTGTGCTACTTCATCCCAGAGTTTCCAATGAAGGTGCACATAATGGGGGTGAGAGCTAACTATAAACACTTCTTTAAAATAGTTAAACTCCCACAAACCTGAGAGCCTTATATAGATCACAAGTATGGAAAATAGTGGAAACAATTTAAAAAATTTTAAACACAATGAAGATATAATCCAATTGAGCACAAGGCAAGGATATTCACAAATAGATAATCAAGCACAAGTGAATGAGCAACAGACACAACTAATAGATGAACAAGGCAATTAGCAATAATATGTACCAATTTAATATTGGAGTGTGTGAAGTTCGACAAACTCTTTTCCAAATTGCTACTTGCTTTAGTCAACAAGTCAAATCATCCAAGTAGTGAAATGACTTATAACCTGGAACAACTTAACTCCCAATATTGATCAAGTCAAACACAAAGAAGTTAAGTGTGCAAATCAAGTGGTATAAACAATTAGCACAAACACGCAAAGAGAAAGAGAAGGGAGAGAACACAAATAAAATTTTTAAGAGGGCTCCCAACTGGTACATCATGTGTACAACATACAATTTACAACAAGACTTTCTTCACAAGCACCAAGTGCTAAGAAATCTTGTACTTACAAACCCTCCTTCTGAAGCACCCCCATGCCAAGGAATGTTGCACCCCTAACCCCCTTAAGAGCCTCCACCAAGGCTTCTTTCTCCAATGCCGAATGCTGAGGAGCGGAGCTTGGCAAGCTATAAGCCTTTTTTCTCAAGCACCTCTCATCTACCAAGGAGTCATGCAACCTGCTCCAAACACCTACACAACAGTCACCACCTTGAAGCTACACTCCCTTCACAAGTTCACATCTTGAGCCAAGGAAGTCTCCTCTCTCTAAACACCCTCCTCCTCTAGGCAAGATGATCACACACTCAATGCCTTGAGAGTTTACAAAACAAGCTCAAACACTTGAGCTAAGCCTCCAATACACTGATCACTCCTTAGATACACAATTTACCCCTAGGATTACAAGGTAATAGGTAAAGTTAATCCTAACACATGTTTTAACTTCCTAAATTGATCCAAGAGAGTCTAGGTGTTCATTCCATAGCATGAGATGCCCAAAACCCACTCCCTAAGGTCCTATTTATAGGCTTCCATAGCCTTTCCCAAAATAAGAGGCAATGGGATTTGAATCCCTCCTTTTGGTTTTCCAACGGCTAGTTTTGGCAACCTTTTTGGAATGTTTGGTTGTCAAATGATCGACCAATCGCTAACCAAACGATCACTTAACATTAGCCATGTTAGTTGTCACTGCCAAACTCACGACCAAACGTTTACGAAACTATCTTCTCAAACTTCACCAATCTGCTATGAGTTTCCAAACAACACGATCAATTTTTGAAGCTTTGCCAAAGATCACCTTTTGTAGCCGAATGTATGACCGAACACTGGCTGAACTCTAACGCTTCATGGTTTCATCTTCATGCCTTATTACTTTGGTTGCCAAATCCTTGACCGAAGAACCAAAGTCAAACACTAAACAACTTCTCACCAAGGCCAAAGTGTTCAGTTGTCGAATGCATGACCGAAGTTCACTCGAAGGTCAAAACACCTTTCTCCTTAGTCTGCACGTCCATGGTTCAGTTGCCAAAGTCCTAACCAAATGCTGGCTGAAGTATCCTCCACTTTAACATTTCATTCCATTCTTCAATCCTAAATCTTTGAATGGTTCCATGATCATTTTTTACATTTGAAGTCTTCATGATCTTGATTGATTTGATTGTGTATGGACTCCAACGGTTGTGCTTAGAGAGCTTGCAATGTTATTTTATCAAAGTTTAACACATCCATCAAGACCTTGCTTAATGAAGATAACTCCAATGTTGTGAGCTCTTCTCCTAATGAAGCATTCCTTGTGCTTTCCATGTAGATCTTCAAACACTTGAAGTCTTCAAGCTCATCCCATCTTCATTGTTTTATACCTACACAAGTGTTAGTCCAATAAACAATCCAAGATTTTATGCCATGGAATGCTATACTTATGATGCTCGTGTTATGAAACCTATGAGTAATAAGGGATTGACAATCGCAACATGAGTCATCATTATTATTAATTGATTATTATAATTTCAAGTTCATGAGATGAATATGCTCTAAGAATTCATAGCTCCCGCTACATATGAACATACTCCCCCTAGACATGTATCCATTACAAATTAATATGCCACCTAAGTCATCACAATAAGCAAATCATTACAGGGAAAGAGTTGCATACACATGACTAGCTCTCACCAACTCCACCATGATCAAACATCCTTTATAACTTATTTCCACTCACTCTAGGATGATAATCATAAACACATGATCCTCAAAATCTCACCATTTTTTATTATTGTCATTCTCAAAACAATTTCCACAATGATATGACCCTTCACCCAAACTTGTCTTTGGCTTCCAAAAACCTTGACCGAAGCCTAGCCCAATACTCCTGCGCTCTGTGCTACATCATCCCAATGTTCCTCCAAGCAGTTTGGTTGCCAAACTCTCAATTGAAGGTCTACCGAACTCTGATGCTTTATGTACTATTCACTAAGTGCTAGGTCTTTGGATATCGAACCACTGACCGAAGGTCGGCCGAAGGTCAAAACTCTACCTTCCATGGTCTGCATCTCATGTCTTCGGTTGTCGGAGTCCTGACCAAAGTGTAACCGAAGTCTTCACCACTTCAACACTCATTTAATTCTTTAGTCTTGAAGTCTTCATTTGGTTGGTTGAGTGTGTCTTAATGTTCTTCATACTTTTAGTCCTCAAGCTCATCCCTTAAAGTCTATGTATCTTCATTGCTAGATACCTACAAAAGATTTTAGACCAAATATAATGCAAGATACTATGATAGAACTCTATGCTCATGATGTTCATGTCATGTAAACAAGGGATTGACAATCTAAATGAGTTATCAATCTCATTAATATTTCAAAAATACAAAATGTATCCAAAAGATGAGTACTCTCAACAACTCCTCATACATTACTGCACACTCCCCTAACTTAAGCCCTTACAACACATCATTTATTACAAAATTATTATTGATAATTATTAAATTTAAGGCACATAATTTTTTTTCGAAAAAGTTACTTTAATTTTTATGCTAATTGACATGAAATAAACTAAGAAAAATAAAATAGATAATGATTATATAAATGTGGTATTAGTTTTTTGTGAGAAAAATTACTATTTATCATGGAAAATAATTAAATAATACAATAAATATGGGATAAAAATAAATTCTTGTATAGACCCGAATTTCGACTATGACCGACTTAATTGAAGAATTTGATCGTGGATGATCGAGTGATGCCCATCTCTGACTCTTCAACGCTTACCTTCAATCACCAAGGAGATGGAGGGCCTTTTTTCTTACCCTTATGTGATGGTTATAAAGTTATGTCTATCACATACATATTCTTTATAAAATTAAGATTGTTTTTGTAACAGCTTCTCATAGAGTTTTATTGTTCATGAACTTGTTTAATCATATTTATTATATAGATCAAGATCAACACTACGAATCTATTGATTGTAGTATGAGCTAATGGGGGTTCAATTTGATTCTAGGTCTTACTTTCGGGTATGGTTTTGGTGCAGTTCCTAAAAATGGCATTTTATGTATCTCAAAAATAGGTTTGGGTTCGGGTTTTGTTATTGGATCAAGTTTGTGTTCCAAAAACTAGACCAAATCTAATCTGGTAGCAACACTAGATATTGTGGAACCTCTATTTCATGTGTTCTATTTTTCCCTTTTCCTTATTGATGTGATATTCCTTAAATCTCATTGCAATATTCTTTTGACAAATGATTGTCCAATAATATTAAGAGAATTTTTCAAAATCCCTATTAATAATTTTAATAAACTATACAAAGGAAATATTTATTCAAAAGCTTTACAACAAAAATTATTGTAATTTTATGTCTACATAAAAGAATGAGGGAGAAAGAGTGTAGAACTCCATGATTTGGTGAGCAATGACTATTTCATTCCAGTTTTATCTATTTTGCTTATAGTATGAAAGAATTCTACATCCCACAACTTAGCACAAGATTAAATTAATAATAAAAATTTAAGTCATTGATTAATGAAGAATTAAATAATCAAAATTGGAGTCATTGGCCCAACCACTTTCTTTCCCTTACGTCTATTAATTGATTCTCAGTAATTGAAAAATTGAATTATTATAATAAGCAAGTTAATTTTTCAATATTGGTTCTATTGGCTTGATACAATCAAACTTGATTCTATTCCCATAGGTGCCTTTGAGCACCAAGCTGCCTTTTAGTACATATGATATGACCTTACAACTAACTTGCACTGGTAAATTGTATTTTTAACCATTGCATCATTAAGTTGTATGATAACCTTCATTTTTATCTACTACTACTTACTAAATATTCAACATCACACAAACAATTTGGCATTTTGATCCAGTACTTTGTACTTAATGATGCTACTATTAGATGATCAATTTCACATATTTTATAGCATTTTAGTATGAAGTCGTCTAATGTGGGAGAAGGCTAATTACAAATGTTTAACAAAAGAGTTAGATCTCCACAAAAACTAAGCAAAAATATAAATCAAATTAAAATAATGCACAAAAAGAGAGAAGACACAAGGATTTTTTAAAAGGTTCTACACTTGTACTCTTCATTGCTAGCGTACCAAGCCCTTTGGTGAATAGGTCTTCGTAGCTCTACTATAAGAACCAACTTGTACAACTTACAAACAACACAAGACCTCTTTCAAATGAACCAGGTTCCACGGAACCTTATACTTATAAATCCTCCTTTTCAAACACCCCTATATGCCCAGGAAGCTTGCACTCCTAAACCCTTAGGTGCATCCAACAAACTTTTCTCCACAAGCATCAAGTGCCAAGGACTTTCAAGCTACAAGTATTCCTTTCAAGCACAGCCTAAGTTCCAAGGAGTCTTGCAACCAGCCCCAAATACCCTTAGAGCAACCACCACTTGAAGCTATACCTCCCTTCATAAGCTCACATCTTGAAGAAAGGGAGTCTACAATCCAAGCACCTTCTTCTCTAGGCCAAGAACACACACACACCCACTGTCCATGCCTAGGGATTCTTTATACTTGAATTTTTTACTTAGTTGCTTGGTGTTCCATGTTTGTACTTAAAGAGTTTAAAGTTGTTGTCATGTCAAAAAGGTCAAACATTTCTATCGAAACCTTTCGATGAAGACAACTACAATATGTTGTGAATAATCTAAGTAGTTGGTGTCAATCATTATGAAGCATTCCTTGAGCTTGCAATAAAGATCTTTAACTCTTCAAGTCTTAAAGTTTTAACCATGTAGTCTTTCCATCTTAATTGCTTCATACCTACACAAAAGTCAATCCAAAAGTAAATTAGCAAGGTGCCATGATGGAATATTATATTAATGATGATTATGTTATGCAACCTATGCCAATAAGGGATTGACAAGGCTAAATGAGTTACTCATTCTTGTTACTTAATTACAATATCAAGCCCATGAGATGACTATACTCTAAAAACTTATATCTCCCTCTACAAATAAGCACACCCTCCCTAGGCATGTACCCATTACAACATATTCACTCTCCCCTAGGTCATCTCAACAAGCAATTTATTATAAAAAAAAGTTATATAAACATGCTTAACATTCATCTTCTCCATGTCCATGCATTTCTTTATAGTTCATATCTACGATGATAATCATCAATACATAGACCCAAGATAGTCCAAAAAAATAACTTTGATTGACAAATATTTTACTTCAAAAATTAAACAATATCTTTTCTTTAGAATAAGAAACCGATCATAACATTAGAAACAAATCGACATAATGGTAATGCTTATAATAGAAAAGAAAATTGACTTTTACATAAATGAAATAGGATAAACATAATGTAACATTAAAGCTCAGGTAAAATGAGGCAGACAACACAGGATCCGGTAAGAAGACAAAATAAACAAGCAAAAATAAGGACGCCATAGTTTTTATCACAAGGTTATCTATTTGCCTTTCTTATTCCTCTTTTATGCCACTATACGCATGTTTTTGAATAAGTCCTTTATGCTAAGAAAGCATTAGCAGCAAGTTTGGAGAGCTCTGCTAACCACAAATTGGTCGTAATGATCCTATCTTGTGGAACCCAATGAGCATAAACATCACTTAAGGGTCTTAACAGCTTTACAACGCTTAAGAGCTATTCCTGCCACCGATAAGAGTGCGATCAGGATTGAAAAGGTCCTTGATGGCAGTTCCCTCTGCTAGGAATTCAAGATTGGACAAAATCTGGAAGTTGATGCCTTTGCTATGGTAGGTAGAGAATTTCTCAATTGTTTCTGTTGTCTTCACTCATACAGTTGATTTCTCAACCACAATCTTATCAGATTTAGATACATTAGCTATCATGCGTGCAACAGACTCCCAATATGGTAAATCAGTAGCTTTGCTAGCTCTAAGGCCACCTGCTTTGGTTGGTGTATTCACTGAGGACAAAGATACGAGATTCTTCTTCTTCTCCCCTTTTGAAGGTTTGTTAATATTATTTAGGTGAGGAGAAATGGGTAGTATGTATTGGTGCAAAACTTGGTGAAAAGTAGAAGCTTTTCTTTTTCCATTGACAACCTCAAATCTCCCCAATTATGCCACCATGTTCTTAAAGCTTGTTGGCTATACGATTTTGCATGTGTTTAGGATTACATGTCAGCCAGATGATGCTAAAATATCGGTCTAAATGGAAATCTATAAGGGCATGAACATAATAACACCTAAGCTTGGACTATGCTTGTTGTGACATGGTTCAACTTTAGGGCTATTGTTTGAATAGACTAAAGGGCTCAATAAATTTTTAAAAATAATATAATGATCTACCGATTGTGTACATGAAACTCAATAATTTGGGGTATTTTGGGTGTCATTTAGGTGGTTAATAAAATCGGTTAATTTGAGTGGATAGGAATACAAGGTCAAAACCTAGTTCCTATTCAAACTATAAAATCCTAAAGACTAGTTAATTGGTGGTAAAACTTCCTCAAATTTTATTCGGACCTTAGGATGTATGCCTATTTGATCACCCAAAAATTTTAAAATATTTAGATGAGTAGTTTATCCTATACAAATTCTATAACCTGTGGAGGTCAGGTCTATCCTATGCAACTGCAAAAATCTCCTTGCCAATGACTTCCCTTCCCAATTTTTGTTAGTCCAGACTACTAGGAGTTTTGGTTTAAAAGTTTGTAGGATAATAGTTCAAAGTGTCTGCTAGCTCCCCTAATGTTTATAGATTTGTTACGATCCTTAGTGTGTTAGGAACTATCGTTCCAAATTTCAACCCATTTGGAGTTCGTTTGTCCCATTAGAAAAATCATGAGGTTGAGAAGTTGTAAGTGTGATTAATCACTAATTGTACTGAAGGCCTTCTAAACCCTAACTAAGTTACTAAGTGGTGATTAATGGGTAATTAATTAACTTTATGGAGTTAATTAAGTTCCTAAGTATGGTTGTGCATGTGTGGAGCCTTGCCTCGTTTTGTATGCCAGTTTGATTAGAGTATATAATTAGGGTATCTCATTGCTAAGATACATACGAGGGGTGAGCTCACCAGGTTAAGATGAGGAGCTTCACTCATCTAGGTTTGTAGGGCCCCTCTACTTCATCATCGGCTCAACTCCTTGAGTGAGGATTTTAACAAGTTTTAGAAGATAAGACAATATCAGTGGCATTTTATCGATTCTCATTGACCTCGAGTCATTAGATGAGATTTTTACAGTTTAATAAAACTTCAAAATTGATGTCCTATGATGGTTTTTAAAAAAGATCCAAAAATATTATCATACAAGTCCCTACACAATCCTACTATATAAGTGTTTGAGCGTTAAGTAGTTTTATGAACAAGAGTGTTATATGGAGATATGAAGATTGTACTAGTAGTCCTTTCATCCTACCTAATTCAATGCATGAGGGTACTGTGTAATGCAATACAATTCATAAATTTGTGGCACTAACTTATCAACTGTTACAAGCCATCAAAGTACCATGGTAGGAGATATATGGAGGATGTGAGGGCATGAGTTGCATGTGTATGTGTATGAATGTCGTGCTTATGCACGGCCTATGTTATATGATATGTTCTTGACATGTTGCCTTGTGAGGCTTTCTTGAAGTTTAAGTTTTCTTGTAGTTAACAAAATACTCATTTGTCAATGTTGAATTATCGGTAGATATTTTCGGACCGGTAATCAAGCTGACATTTTTCTATTATCTATGGAGGTGAGGTCCCTTGGCATTGGCTGACTTAGGCGCACGTATCGGAGGGCTCATGGTGGTAGAAAGGGACCGTGTGATATTATTTTCTATGTATTTTGGAACTATCATGTGATATACTATTATGTTAGCGAGTGCCCTAAATTCTATTTGGAACTATCATGTGATATACTATTATGATGCATGTATTCGTTCGTATGGTTGTTGTTATTATCAATTTGGTCATGCAAGGTAATAACTTTGGGGTAATAACAAATGATTTTATACAGGGTGTGTAAGTTGGATCACTTAAGGTATACTAAACGTATTTAGTTGTAGCTGCATGTGTGAAGAATTTATGTGGACTGAACGAGTTTACAGTTAACGCAGCTTAAAAGATCTATGTGAAGACCAAGTGTTCGTGTAGCACTTTTAGAATGCTTGTGATATGTTTATGAGAACAATTGAACTTTCATTGAGAGGAATCAAATTACAGCAATGAGGGTTTTATATCTACATGACTTGATCAACAAGACTCTCAACATTCCTAATTTTAAACCAAAGGTAATTACATATGTACCCTTACATAACCTTATACATTAATATCCCCCTCAAGCAAGACAAAGGAACAATGCTGAGCTTGAATAAGTTGGTAGAGAATGGACGGAATAGCAAGGCTTTGGTGAACATATCAGCCGACTGATCTGAGGAGGAGACATGTTGGGTTTGTAATTTGTGCAAGCAACCTGCTCCCAATATAATGATAATCAATTTCAACGTGTTTGGAGCGAGCATGAAAAATTGGATTCATAGTTAACTATAAGGCACTAAGAATATCACAAAATAAAAGTGGGGAAGACAATTGTGAGATATGAAGATCAGTGAGAAAATAGGACTACCAAGTAATCTCAGCAGCAGTGATAGCCATAGCATGGTATTCAGCTTCAGTGCTACTACGAGAAACAGTTGGTTGTTTCTTGCCAGACTAGGAGATGCAATTGGTACCAAGAAATGTACAAAATCCAGTGGTAGACCTCCGTGTTTGAGCACAACCAGCCCAATCAAAATTAGAATAGGCACTGAGAGAGAAATCAGTGTGAGAGGATAAAAAATGACCATGATCTGTAAAACCCGCGATTCGAGTCAGGGTTTTATATTCAGAACCGGTCGGTTCGACCTTTATTTTCGAGTTGAGTCAGTTTTAGAACATGTGTACTAAGCCGAAGCCAGTGCGTGTATGAGCTATGAGGGTCATGCGTACCCAAGTATATGATGATAACGTCATGAACACAGTAGAACAGAATGAGTTATCAGAATATATGAGAGTATGTCAGTTACTTTTTTATTTTTTATATATAGTAGATCGTAAAATTAGTCTTAGGCCGTTTACCGCATTAGGACACGTTACAGGCAGTTTGGGTGGGTTGATACTTGTAGAGCATATCATTATGATGTTTTGGTGTTTGTTTGATTTTATGGGATTTTTCCCAATTTTTATGAAATTTTTTTAGGATTTACGGCGACTTAATTATTATTCTTGACTTGAGCCAGAGACAAGTCAAGTAATATTTACAAGTTTGCCAGCATCCCTTCTTCCCTCCCAACGCCTTTCTTCCCCAAACCCTTGCCCGACACCGCCTACGTGCAACGTCGCCGCCCTTGCTATGGACACCACCCTGCAGCAGATCGGTGCCGCCTAGCCCCGCCACGGTGTCACCGTGCCGCCCTGACCAAGCCTGGCCACCATCTGGCTGTCACAACGCGAGGAAGTCTCGCCTTTACATGATGCTTCCATCGCCGATCGCGCTGGCGGCGACCGTCCCCGCCGCGATCGAGTGGTCACCTTGACATCTTCGACCAACCCACCCTCCCCGACCAGAGTGGAGCCTATCGCCACCCAGGCCAGCCGAATCTAGTCACCCATCGCAGCCGCCCCTATTTTAGCCATTTTTCGGCGAGCCACCGCCTCCACCGACCATGTCGATGCCATAGACGTGTCGGGCTCGCCGAACCGGTTCCAATGGTTCCCAATACCATTGCTATCAAGCTAGTAGATGCCACCGGAAGCTGCCGAAAAACCATTGAAACATGCCAGAAAACCATCGGAACCGGCCGAAAAACTGGATTTGCTAGAATTCGTTGGATCTTCCGTAGAGCTCATCCAGTCGATCCTGATCGAACTTCGGATGCTAACGAGCGCCAAATTCGAGCTTTGAGACGCGCAACGAAACCCTAATCGTCACCGATTGCGATGACGAAGGTATAATTACCTCTGAATTTATAATTTAAACTTGATGATTATTAGCACAGCATGCTAGGGTTGATTTATTGATGTGATTAATACTTAATTATGGATGAAACAATGAGTTGCATGATAAGATTAAGTGTGAAGGAAGAGTAAGTGATCTAATGTGAGCATGATAAGTGACTATGATGTAACTTAGAAAAAATACGATAAAATTGGTATGAATAGGAGGAGTTAGAATTATTTTCATACTTATGATTATTTGATTGTTGATTAATGTTGGTTGTATTGTGAATGTGATGTTCATTGTGTGTGATGCATCATTTAGTTAGCGGGCGTTAGTATTTAGTTTTGATGTGTAGGTACGAAGTAGGAGCTCGCCGCCTAGGCACGATGACATGCTTGGAGCTTCTACCAGGTCCGTTTAGAACTCGTCTCTATTTTACGTTCTCTTCTATTGTATGTTTATTTTATTATTTGGAAGACGGGTTAAGTGGCATTTTATTAAATCCCACTTAACTCGGGTCATTTAACCGAATAGTTTTCTGGATTAATAACCCCTTGAGGATGAGATCCCTCGAGGATGATTTCGAAAATAAGATCCACCACAAGTTGCCTTCAGGCCTATTATATAAATCCCTTCACAGGCCTATATATATAATTTTATCGAGTTTTCAGTGAGACGAGAGATGGAGAAACCGACTGCACGTACCATAAGCGGTGTCGTGACAGTCAAAGTGGGCTCTGGATTAGTGCAGTGGACTGTTTCATTTCCGAGGGATCCTAACAACTCTGCGTTTGAGTTCCTCACACCCGGAGAACGTGGAGGTTTACGAGTGCTGTTTAGTACATCACATGTCTGGACTTGTGGTTTAAAGGGTACTAAAGGCGATTGCTTGAGAGTTCTCAGCCTTCGTGCTCAAGGGCCGGAGAAATATGGAGGTAAGGAGAGAGCTTAGGATTTGAGACCAGAAAATGAATTAAGAAAATGCCGAGAGAGGCATCAGCAGCAACAGATCAGTCAGTTTGGGATGCTACTGGGTCTGCAGCACAGTGGCTCCTTAGTAGGTGCCCTTCAGAGTGTTCACAAGGAGTATATGATGTTTTCTTTCATATAAGAGTTTGCTCTCATAGCCAGCTTGTTATAGTTATTTTTTCTTTCTAGACCAGTAACACTTGTTACTGACGTGTTTTTATACTATATGTAAGTAATGATCACGAGTTGGATGTGCCAGCCTGGATAGAGGAGCACTACTATCGCTTGCACACATGTTAGTCGATAGAGTAATTAATATTTTTGTTATGATGTTATTATAATGAGAATGACGTGAAATGCTAAGACATGATATGATGTGATTAAATGCTTAAGATATGATGATAGGACGTAATTAGGTGCTAAGACATGATGAGATGATGCGAACATGAATAGATTGTGCAGTGAAAGCGTGGTGGGTTGAGACCCAAGTTTCAAAATGAGTTACAGCATGCTAGATTTTGTATGAATGAAATTGTTTGATATATGGTTATATATATTTGAATATGTATATTTGACAAGGTGGCTCCTAATTGTATTTTCAGGGAAACTCTGTCCGTTATATTTCAAAATTTTTATTAATTTTTATCGGGATTGTATTGGTCTGTACTTTGATTTGCAAGTCATTCATGTAGTACCATGTTAGGATTTGTGCATTCATCTATGCATTGCGAGTTGTATCTTTATCTTAAGACGCCGAGATTGGATCCACATGAGTTAGGTTCGGGTTAGGCGACCTAACCGGGGCCGATAACATGCCGGTTCGGTTCACGAGCGTGAACCGGATTTGGGTGTTACATGATCAATGGTGCCTTTGACATATTAGAGAATCCTCTTAACTTGGGAAAAATGAAAATCAGTTGGTTGCTACATATGTTGACATACGGAATTGACAGCAAATGATATGTCAGGTCGAGTAAAAATAAGGTATTGGAGAGAGCCAACAAGCTGCCTCTACAAAGTGGGATCATGAAATGTAGGAGAATTGCCTGGTGGTTTTAGCTTATAGGCAATTGGAGTTGAGATAGGTTTTGCATCAAGAAGACCTGCCTTCTTTAAAATTAAGGTAGCATATCGTTGTTGAGACAAGAAAAGACCATCAGAGAAAGCTTGAACTTGGATACCAAGGAAGTAGTGCACCTGACCAAGATTTTTCATTGCAAATGCAATGTTCAATTCTTGCAAAAATCTATCAAGTAGAGGAGAAGAGTTTCCTGTGATTAACATATCATCTACATACAGCAGTAAAACAACCAAATTTCCATCATTGTTAAGAACAAACAAAGACGGATCAGCAATGCTAGAATGAAACCCTTGTGAGAATAAGGAGCTGAATTTATCAAACCAAGCACGTGGAGCTTGTTTCAAGCCATACAAGGCTTTATTGAGCTTGCAAACATATGTTGGATGAGCCGAGTGCTTAAATTCTGGTGGTTGAGAAACATAAATAGTTTCCGGAAGCTCTCCATGCAAAAAGGCATTTTTAACATCGAATTGACAAATGTTCCATTTCTTAACTGCAGCAAGAGCAAGAACAGTGCAAAAGGTTGCTGGTTTAACAATAGGTGAAAAGGTTTTAGAAGAATCTACTCTCCATGCTGATTGAAACCTTTTGCAATAAGACGTGCTTTAAATCGATCAATTGTATCATCAGCATTGTAGTTGACACGAAAAACCCACTTTGTTCCTATAACATTCATGTCAGAGGATTTAGGAACTAACTCCCATGTTTGATTTTCCTCTAAAGCCTGAAGTTCCTCTTTTATGGTTTGTGGCCAACCAGGATGATCAAGAGCTTCTTTGATAGTCTGAGGTTTAAGGATAATGTCATCAGGTTTGATTTTAACCATCAGTGCATATTTTGGATTTGGTTTAACAACACCTAACTGAGACTTGGTGACCATGGAGTGATGAGGTTTGACAGGAAGCACTGAATAATCATGATTAGTATGAGGAGAAGAAGGAGTGGAAGATGAACAAACAATAGTAGGAACTGAGAATTCAGAGGAATCAGGATGGAGCAAACCAGGAGATGACTGTGAAGAAGAGGAAGGGATGGTGAAGGAATTGTACCATCCAAAAAACCAATGCATCCTTGAGATTCAATTAGATTTGTAATATGAGATTCCCACATTAGAAAATTCTTTGCATGAAGACGAAGAGTGATATAGAAAGGTGCATGAATATGAATAGGATAGGGATATTTCATCACAAATTGGGAAGACAATGAACTAGAAGCATTAGGATGTCCACTAGTATGCTGAGAACCAGTAGGAAGCCATGGATATGACAAAACATGATCAGCAAAAGAGGAGTTCATAGAAGAATCCAAATTGAGTGATTGATGAGATTCGTCAGAAGAATTTGATGCCATAGAGACAATAGAACAATCGTAGCAGAAACAGCAGAGAAATCGTAGATGAGACATTACTGTAGAGATAGCAAGATCACAGTAAACTTGCCGCTAAGAAGAACAACAGAAAAATGTAGACCTTTCTGTGAGAAAAGAAGTATCCAGTTATGGAGCCGAGCAAAGCAAAACTATGAAACAAAGTCCCTGTCATGGAGAGAACTTTGTAGGCAAATGCAAGATCAAGAAACTTGCATTCAAAGAACGAAGAAGCAAAGGACAAAAATCTTCTTGCTCTAATACCATGAGAACAATTGAACTTTCATTGAGAGGAATCAAATTACAGCAATGAGGGTTTTATATTTACATGACTTGATCAACAAGACTCAACATTCCTAATTTTAAACCAAAGGTAATTGCATAAGTACCCTTACATAACCTTAAACATTAATAGTTTATACATAGTTTATGGGCTATGTGAAACAGGTAACCACAACCCAAGTGCTTCTGTTATTATAAGTTTTGCATCATCATCTAATAAGTTACTTAACTCAAAGATTAAAACTAAGTATAAAAGCTGAATCATTCATGTGTATCTCTTAAAGTTTCAACCTCTTAGTTGAAGTGGAGGTGTTGAAGTGGAGGTGTTGCCTCTATTGTAGCTCAGAGTGATCGTATACATATGTAAGGTTCACCCTCTTATTTGCAGAGGAGGCACCACATCTCTTGTGACTCAGAGTATTTATATTAAGAACTTTCAAAGTTAAGATCCCTCATATAGTAATTATGATCAGCATTCATCAAATGATAGCCCCCAATATGTTTCCCATCTTAAGCCTCCTTCACGGTTGAAATTTGTGTTCATTGATATTAGTTTGAATAGTAGCCCAACAAATAGCATTTTGACTTATTGCATTATGATTCGATCTGTGTCTTGGGCCGAATTGGGGTCTTACACTACCAAATAAAAAAATTGAACATGGACATTTCTTTGTCCAACCAAACAACTTACCGAGAGACCGACAAAAATTATAAATTAATTATATAAACAATATTTTTTAAGTTTATTACCAAATTATAATATATAATTATTAAATTTAAGGAACATTTCTTTATTCAAATATTTTTCTAAAAAAGTGATTTTAATATTTATGATAATTCACATGTGAGAAAATAAGAAAAATAAAAGCGATATTGATTACATTAATGGGGTATTAGTTTTTGATGAGAAAAATTAATATTTATTAGATGGAAATTAATTAAATAATAAAATAAATATGGGAGAAAATAAATTCTTATATTGACCAATTTTGACTGTGACTGACTTGATTGAAGAATTTTGATGGTAGAAGATTGACATTTTGCTCGGAAGTTAAGTGGATGTATAAAGAAAATGTCTTGTCCGATGTCCAACCGACCGACGCCCACTCCTGACTCTTCCACACTTGCCTTAAATCACTAGGGAGATAAAGAGTCTTTGTTCTCACCCTTACTAGTCAGTAAGTTATGTCAGTCACAAAACCATTCCTTCTTCCCTATAAAATTACAAGTGTTTATGTAACTGCCTCACAAGATGTTATTATTCATGAACTTGTTAATCATTTTATTATATAGATCAACATCAACACTACGAATCTATTGATTGTAGTTTGAGCTAATGGATCGAGTCCGGTTTGATTCTACGTCTGAGCTAATGGCGAGACTGGTTTGATTCTAGGTCTTCCTTTCGGCTTTGGTTTTAGTGTGGTTCATAAAGAAGAGGCATCATATGTATCACAAAATCAGGTTTGGGTTTGTGTTATTGGTTCAAGCTGTTGTGCTATAAAACCTAAACCAAATTTGATGGGGTGGCAACACTAGATATTTTGGAACGTCTGTCTTGTGTGTTTCATTTTTCCACCCTTGATGTGAATTACCTAAATTTAGTAGCATGATTTGTTTGACTAATCATTGTCAAATGATATTAAGAGAATGTTTCAAAATCTCTATTGATATTTTTCATAAACTAACTATCTAAAGGAAATATTTCTTCGAAGGCTTTACAATGAGAAATTATGGTAATTTTATGCACGGCATAAAAGAATGAAGGAGAAAGAGCGTAGAACTCCATGTTTTGGTGAGCAACGACTATTTCTTTGTAGGTTTATCTATTTTGCTTATAGTATGAAAGAATTTCTACATCCCACAACTTAGTAAAGGATTAAATTATTAATGAACAGTGAAGTCAATGATTAATGAATATGATTAAATAATCAAAATTGGAGTCATTGACCTAACCACTTTCTTTCCTTTAAGTATATTAATTAAGTACTAATAAAAAATGGATTATTATTAGAAATTAATTTGTCGTTATCGGTTCTATCAACTCGAGACAATCAAACTTTCCTCATTTTCAGTCCGACCCATCCCAAGACCCCTCTATATGTGGGAGCCTTTATGCACCAACTTGCCCAAGTAGATTGTGCTGTCAATCATTGCATCTTTAATTTGTATGATAACCATCATTTTTATCTGCTACTACCTACTAAACATTCAACTTCATGCAATCTATTTGGCATTTTTATCTACTGATACAACCTATTAGATGATCAATTTCGCAAATTTTTTAGCATTTTATTCCAAGAACAAGAGTTTGATTGATAAATATTTTATTTCAAACATTAAACAATATATTTTCTTTAGAAAAAGCAACAGATCATAACATCAAATTAAAATAATGGTACTGCTTATAATAAAGAAGAAAATTGACTTTTAAATAAATGAAATTGGATAAACTTAGTGTAACATTAAAGTTCATAAGAAAAGTGGCAGAGAACAAGGTTTTCCGGTAGGTAGACAAAATAAACAAGTTAAGATAAGTCATAGTTTTTACATTAGGGTTATCTATTTGCCAGGCATGTTTTTGAGCCAGGCATCTAAAGGTTTACCAATGGAATATACTATAAATTCAACTTCAGTGAGCATCCACTATGTTGCATCCATCAAAAACAAATGCTGGTTGCTGCATAGAATAATATATCTTTTGGTAGTCAAAAGATTTGAACTCATCCCACTCAGTCAAGATGCAAATGCCATGAGCATCCTTTGCAGCTACATAAGCATCCCATGTAATTCTAACTTGTTCCACAGTTGTGGGGCTTGTAGGTTGGAGATGAATTGGATGGTCGCAATCAAACTTGTTCATTGACAAGTCCCTCTGAATTTGCTCCTCAGTCACCTGTGGATTATATATACTAATCTGAGCCTTATCACCCGAAAGACCATTGCACACATCAATTGAAGGTGTCTCCCTGGTGTCGCCTATATCTTACTTAAAAGCAAAGCCCGGCACAACAATCTTCTTAGCTGAGACAGTGTTCCGCATGGATGAGACAATCCTGACGACAAATTGATTTTTCTGATAATCGTTGATATTGATCACTTGCTCGCAGTAGGGTGAAACCTCAGGCAAGCCATTGCAGTCACAAATGTACACCAAGTTGAGTATGTCCTTTTGGAAGCAAGGCCCACCAAACCCAACACTTGCATTCAAGAATTTTG
>JAURVB010001355.1:0-24055 GCA_033002965.1 Piper betle | reverse complement strand
CCCCATAAAAAGGCTACAGCCGGGGTGTGCGAGGCACTGGCACTAGAGTTGGCAGTGAGAGCTTCCCCACAAACGGGGCATAGCAATCACCTGAGTGCAGTGATAGCCTCCCCATAAAAAGGCTACGCCGGGGTGTGCAGAGCACTGGCAGTAGAGTTGGCAGTGAGAGCTTCCCCACAAACGAGACATAGCAATCACCTGAGTGCAGTGATAGCCTCCCCATAAAAAGGCTACAGCCGGCGTGTGCAAGGCACTGGCACTGGAGTGCAGTGATAGCCTCCCCATAAAAAGGCTACGGTCGGGGTGTGCGAGGCACTGGTACTAGAGTTGGCAGTGAGAGCTTCCCCACAAACGGGGCATAGCAATCACCTGAGGTGCAGTGATAGCTTCCCCACAAAAAGGCTATGGCCGGGGTGTGCAGAGCACTGGCACTGGAGACAGTAATGATAGCCTCCCATAAAAGGGCTACGGCCGGGGTGTGCGGATCAGAGCGGATACCTCCTCCGCATTGTTTTGGAGTATAGCGGAATTGCTCCACCGCATATTAAAATAAACATAAGGAAATAGTGGAATGTACTTGATTTGTTTTATCTATTATACTACTTAGTGTTGTAATCACTAACGCGGATTGCCTCCGCAGGTGTGCAGATACGAAATCAGGTGATTGACAACCAGGGCATGGAGTAAAATAAATATGAGGACTCCTTTTTTTATTTGAGAAATAAGTGTGGCTACTGGGAAACGGTCTAAGACTGTGGGATCTTTATATATGTTTTTGTTAAAAAAAATATTAGACATATTTGCTTAATTGTGAGTAACACCTGGCTAGCTAGGCCCACAATGTTGTGATAAATGGCGGGTCGTTACAGCGCGACTCCTGGCCAGCAGCACTGCCGGGACTACAAATTGAACTCCTTCCGGCCAGCAGCACCACCGGAAACTCTTCCCTTTTCCCTGCATGACAACCCAACGTTAAGGCCAAGCACTGTGGGCATGCACGGCGTGAACCTTGGCCGGCGAACTGGTATAGATGTGCTGGAATTCCTCCACAGTGCTGCTCCCTACAACTTCGCCCATAACCAGCTGTAATTCCGCCACCACTTGGAAACCAGGGACATGGCGAGCCCTCCCTTCGACCCAGCAGCAAGAGTGGATGTCGGGGTTGTGAGGGAATTCCTTGCAAACATTTTTACGGTCGCCCATCTTGCCAAAATTTTAGACTACTCGACCATGGACGGGATTCCAGTTTTCAGTTTAGTTCTTGTTGTTTATTTTTTGATTTCAGACTTGATTTCTTATGATTATCAAGCTTATTATCAATTAAAAAGTCATATGAATGCATGAAAATTAAGAAGAGGAAGATAGGAAGGTTACCCAAGCAAGGAAGATGCCGACTCTGGTAAGGAAGAGAAGAAGAAGACAAGAGCGTAATGACGCCCCCCTCACAATTTATAAAATGAAAAATGACGTCCCTTCACCAAAAATGGCTAGGGTATGTGAAAATACACCAACACCCGTATTTTATTCCTTTAACCGGGTAACCGGGGTAAAGAATAAATATTTAACCGGGTAGAGAATATAATATAATTAATATTAATTCTGTAACGTTTGATCCTTCCTTACCCGAGTTGAATATATTAAAAAAAAAAAAAATTCCACAGTCTTTACAATTGCCTGTAACGATCCGGCCCAAAGTGCAACGTAATGGGCCTAAGTCATTTCTTTAAAATGGTTAACCCAAGTTAAAGATCTATAGTCCATTCTCACTTATAAATAGGATCTTCTCCTAGTAGGTATTAGATGTGGGATTAAGTTAAGGGATCTCACAATCCACCTACCTTAGGAAATTTCGTCCCCGAAATTCCTACACTTGGCCCGTTGCTAACCCCAGCCCACGACCTTCTTTGGCCCGTGACCGGCAGCCTAGCCAACGTCCCTAATCCAGCCCACCATCTAATACGTAACCAGGTTGCTCCGATACCACCTGTAACGACCCGGCCCAAAGTGCAATGTAATGGGCCTATGTCATTTCTTTAAAATGGTTAACCCAAGTTAAAGATCTATAGTCCATTCTCACTTATAAACAGGATCTTCTCCCAGTAGGTATTAGATGTGGGATTAAGTTGAGGGATCTCACAATGCTTAAGGCCAGGAGAATTATGGAAGAAAGGAGAAGGCCTATGATATACTGGTAGTCCCGAGGGACTAGAAAATAAAATGAGAAAATGCCGAGAGAGGCATCAGTAGACCAGTCAGTTCTGGATACTACTGGGTCTGTAGTCTAGGGGCTCCTGTAAAGACCCGGAAAATATATATATATATATATATTCGACGCGGTGGGATCGAACGTTGGTATCCATGAATATGTTTAAATTATTTACCCGCTACCCGGTTAATTATTAATTACCCGGTCAAGTGGAAAGTGTTAGTTAACCGGTTAAGTATTTTTACCCGGTTAAGTAAACCATACCATTTAACCGTTTAAACTAGTAAAGTGAACCGTACCATTTAAGAGGTTGAGTGAAAAGGTTAAGTGAACCGTGTTAATTACCCAATTACGCGGTTAAAGGAATTATGGTGAAAGGGTGCTTCCACAAACCCTAGCCGTCATTTATTCTTTATAAAAGGAGAAGGGGTCGTTGAACCTAGGAAATACCAATGGATGATGGGGTGTGAGAATTTAATGAAGGGGTCGTTGAACCTAGGAAATACCAATGGATGATGGGGTATGAGAATTTAATGGAGGGAATGGTTGAAGTGTATATATATGTAGGAGGAGGGAGTATTTCATCCCTCATCTCCGTCCCAGGCGACCTCCCCATTACTGTATTAGGGTTCACGGGTCATAGTCAGACGTAATCACAAATCAGGTACGTATAATAGATAGAACATCATACTTTCCTTGTTGGTAGCCTAAGTCGGCCTGAGCCCAGATTCGACTACCATGCACCGAGTGCAACCGGGGTCAATGAATTGACTCAGTCCGACACTGGGTCGTGTTATGTACGTGAATTTTGTAATGCATCGACATTGTTTTGGAGTAGTGATAGCCACCCCATAAAAAGGCTACGGCCGGGGTGAGTGAGGCACAGCGATTCCTCCATCGCACTGGAGTGCAGTGATAGCCGCCCCATAAAAAGGCTACGGCCGGGGTGTGTGAGGCACTGGCACTGGAGTGCAGTGATAGCCGCCCCATAAAAAGGCTACGGCCGGGGTGTGTGAGGCACTGGCACTAGAATTGGTAGTGAGAGCTTCCCCACAAACGGGGCATAGCAATCACCTGAGTGCAGTGATAGCCGCCCCATAAAAAGGCTACGGCCGGGGTGTGCGAGGCACTGGCACTAGAATTGGTAGTGAGAGCTTCCCCACAAACGGGGCATAGCAATCACCCGAGTGCAGTGATAGCTACCCCACAAAAAGGCTACGGCCGGGGTGTGCGAGGCACTGGCACTGGAGACGGTAGTGGTAGCCTCCCCACAAAAAAGGCTACGGCCGGGGTGTGCGGATCACAGCGGATACCTCCTCCGCATTGTTTTGGAGTATAGCGGAATCGCTCCACCGCATATTAAAATAAACTTAAGGAAATAGTGGAATGTACTTGTCTTGTTTTATCTATTATACTACTTAGTGTTGTAATCACTAACGCGGAATTGCCTCCGCAGGTATGCAAATACGAGATTAGGAGATTGACATCCAGAGTATGGAGCAAAATAAATATGAGGACTCCTTTTTTTATTTAATTGAGAAATAAGTGTGGCTGCTGGGAAACGGTCCAAGACTGTGGGATCTTTATATATGTTTTTGTTAAATAAAAAATGTTAGTCATATTTACTTAATTGTGAGTAACACCTGGCCAGCTAGGCCCACAATATCGTGAAAAATGGCGGGTCGTTACAGCTCCTTAGTTGATGCCCTTAGGATTATTCACGAGAAATATATAAAAAAATGTTTTTCTTCACATTAGAGTTAGCTCTCATAGCCAGTTTGATATAGTTATATTTTGGACTAGTAACACTCATTATAGACGCGTTTTTATAATATATGTAAGTGATGATCATGAGTTGGATGTGGCAACCTGGATGGAGGACAGTGATGTCTCTTGCACACACATGTCAGACGATAGAATGTTTAGTACTTTATTTATGATGTCATTTTATTGAGAATGATGTGATGAAATGTAAGATATGATAATATGATGCGATATGATATATGCTTCAATAGCAAAATTTCTAATGATGACATGTTAATATATATGTTTTAGTAAATTTATTTAGATATTGAATACATATAATAAGTGGGTCAAGACCCAAAATTTGATGTGAAATAAGAATAGAATGTACAAGTGGATCGAAACCCAAGATCCAGAATGATCTATACATCAGATTAGCATTTTGTGTGAATTACAATGTCTGCTATATATATATGTGTGTGTGTGTGTGTGTGTGTATACACATATATATTTGTATATGTTGTTTTGACAGAGTGGCCCCTACTTGTACTTTTAGGGGAGACTCTATCCATTTAGTTTCAAGAATTTTGTCAATTTTATTGCAATTATTGTTGGTGTGTAAATTGGTTGTCATGTCATTCATATAGTAGCATATTCGGGTTCTGTGCATTCGTCCATAGTGATTAGTATCTTTACCTTAAAACGCCGAGAGTAGATCTGCACGAGTTGGGTTTAGGTTAGCCGACCCTAATCAAGACCTATGACATTCTGGTTTAGTTCACGAGCGTGAACCGGATTTAGGGTGTTACACCGACAATTTCACCAGGGTGAGAAGCTTTATTAATACCTTAAAGGTCACAGTACATTCAAGACAACTAAAGTAAAAAATTAAAGAGATACCACCGCTTTAAGAAGTGCAAACTCAAGAAAAGAAAGATCATATTGTAACTGAGGATGATGCCATGGTGTTAGGACACTGGGAAATGTCAGTGGCAAACTTTTGTGAGAAGAAGTAATTACTCTTGACCCATGCCCGACCATTTACTTGGAAGAAGAAGAACACAATGCATTTGATGAGTTTGAAATCATAACCTTGGACCCAAAAGATTCAATCATGTCAGAATTATTTCCTTATTGCATATCAAGAGAAAATGAAGGATCAATGCTAACAATGGTTTGTAGGGGCAATATCACATGAAGAGGGACTACAAGATAAAGAAATACAACAAGCAACAAGTCATTTTGAGGATGGAGTTACTCTAGCAGTAGAACAACTTGTGGAAATTAATTTGGGACCTTATCAAGAACCCCGTCCAACTTTTCTTGGATCAGGTTTAAGAGGAATGGAAAAAAAATACCTCATTGATTTACTTAGGAGTTACAAGGATTATTTTGCATGGTCCTATGATGAGATGCCAGGTTTGTCCATGGAAGTTGCAATACATCGCCTTGATTGCAACCGAGATAAAGAAGTTGAAGAAAACAAACTTTATCCGTGAAGTCAACACCCGAAATGGTTGGCGAACATTGTCCCGGTAAAAAATAAGAATGACCAAATGAGGATTTGCATAGGCTTCTGAGATCTCAACAAAGCATGTCCTAAGGATGCATTTCCTTTACCGATCCCTGATATTTTGCTTGACAATGTAGTTGGTTGCCAAATATTTTTCTTCATGGATGGATTTAGTGGTCACAATCAGATTTACATGGCAGTTGAAATGAAGAAAATACAGCAGCTTTCTACATGCCTATTGGAATCTATTATTATACAGTAATGTCATTCAATCTAAAGAATACAGGGGCTACTTACCAACAGGCAATACAATATATTTTTGTAGATATGTTACATGTGGAAATGAAGGATTATGTTGATAATATAATTGTGAAGTCAAAAACAAGAAGTGATCATTGCAAGGTGTTGTGGAAGGTACTTCACCGTTGTAGAGTGAATAATTTGAAGTTGAATCCACAAAAATGTGCTTTTGGTGTTTCATCACAGCAATTTCTCAATTTTTTGGTACACGAGCGAGGAATTCAAGTTGACCATGCCAAAATTCAAGGTATTAGAGATATGAGTCCACCTACATCCTTGCATCAATTGCAAAGCTTCCTAGGAAAGATCAATTACATTTGGAGGTTTATCCCAGACTTGTTGTCAACGATTTTAATGTTTTCTCTAGTGTTGAAGAAAAGTAACAAGTTTTAGTGAGGGGAAAGTGTGAATGAGCCTTTGAAGAGATAAAGACAGGATTGCTAAAGCCTCTAACTTTACTGTCCAGACAGACCACTCATCCTATATATTCCTAACATAGAGGCAACTCTCGCATCTATTTTAGCCCAGTCCGATGACTTTGGGAAAGAGCGACCTGTGTATTACTTAAGCAGAGCTATAGGTTCAATTGAAGAGAGGTACACAAAGATCAAGAAAGCATGTTAATCCTTGGTGTTTGTTTCGCAAAAGTTGCAACATTACTTTCTTACACATGAAGTGCATTTAGTGGTACACAACAATCTTGTTCAATACTTGCTCTAACAACCTACCTTGTCAGGAAGAGCAGCAAGATGGCTTTTGAAGCTAATGGAGTTTGAAATCAAGTGTGTCACACAAAAAGCAGTGAAAGGTCAAGCAATTGGTGAGCTACTCGCCAACCATTCAACTCTACCATCTGCGAAGCAAGAAGAAAAAGTCCAGTTCAACGCAGATAAGGAACTAGTAAAGTGGACTTTGTATTTCGATTGAGCAACTATGGGAATGCTGAGGAGGAGCAAGACCCACCAGAGGAGTTAGAATTGTCCTAGTAAAGCCTTCAGAGAAGATGCATTTACAGACTTACAATTTCGCATATTTTTGCAACAACAACAGCATAGAATATGAAGCAATGTTGCTAGGACTGTTGCTTCTAAAGGATTTGAAAGTGGAATACTTGCTAGTTCGAGGCACTTCATTATTGGTAATCCAACATGCTACATGGAATTTTGAAGTTAAGGAAGCACACTTGTTAGTATGCAAGGTGTGTTTGATGCAACCATTGAAAAATTTCAAAAGTGGTGTTTGAACATATCCCTCACTCTACAAATCGCATGGCAGATGTACTCACCGTATTGGGATCAAGATTCATTGTTAAAGGAGAAGTCATAGAACCAACTAATTGATTTGCTTGCCATGATGCACCTACTGGTGCGGTCTTACCGTCAAGTGTTGTAGTTCAAAGCTTCACATTAGAGGAGTTTGAGGATTTTTAAACGTAAAGTTTTGGAGATTACAGTGTTGTTTGTTTCGCCGAATGCCCATCGCCTCATCTTCATGTCAGAATAAGTTACTATTTGAAGCCCTTGTCACCAAGCCATGGAGGCCCCCACCCTGTTGCCATGAAGACGGAGCTTGCAATTGTTATCTTGTCAGGAAAACGAGTTGCAATGTTGTCAAAGTCTACCCTTGTTGTCTCACCGCACCAGATATACCTGAAAGGTGAGTTTTTCTCTTTGGCAAACAGAGGAGATTGAAGCATAAAACTGCAGTGGACAACTGATTTCGTAGCTATTTTTTGACCAACGTCGGCCGTTCCCAACCCCACCTTAGCGTCTAAAGCAAAGCTGGTGAAACAATCTTTAGATCTGGGTGGAGTCTCACCCGAGTTTATCATGGTCACTAGGAAAAAATAAAGTGGCTTACCAGAGAAGGTAAAACACCGAAGATTGAAGCGAAAACTGCCATTGAGAGCTGATTTTGCGGCTATTTTCCTACCAATGCAGCTGTTCTCAACCTCACCTTGGTGTCCGAAGCAAGCCGGTGAAGCAATCTTCTGGAGTTTGATGCTGCGTCACCCGGAAAAAATCTAAGTGGCTGACCACAAAAACTACCGTAAAGAGCTGATTTCACGACTATTTTCCGACCGGTCGTTCTTACCACCTTGGTGTCCAAAGTAAAGCCAGAGAAACAATCTTCACTTTTGGATAGAGTCTGGTCAGAGTTTGATGCTACGGCCGCCAAAATGTGCCAAGAAATTACTGATCGGAGTAGAGAAAAAATAGAGAGTTGCAGGAAGAAAACAGTAATGGAGAGCTGATTTCGCGGCTATTTTCCCACCAACGCCGGTAGTTGTCAAAATTGAATCTAACGAAGTGATATTCAGTTCTGGGTGGAGTTCCGCCGGAGTTTGTGGCCACCATTGCCGGAAAAAATCACAAAGTGGCCCACCGGAGAATGGAGAAAACAGTTTACGTTAAAAGGCTTGTCGCAGCTATCTCGGGGCAGGGATCAATCATTAGCGGATTCATTGTTTGAGAGAGGATCCAACGTTGGTACGCAACGGAGAAGAAAATTGTGATCTTTGGTGCGGCTTCGCTGCCCACAGGAGTTAACGCATTTATCGCAACCAAAGTCGATGCCAAATAGTGTTGACTGAAATCTTTCGCCGGAGAAGAGCCCTTAGACCTAGACCTTGGATCCTTGCTGGAGGTTCGCTTGCTTCGTTGAGAAGGTTGCCACAAGCCGCTAGCGCCAGCCAACATCGCCAGAGGTGTTCTGTACGCCGGTGATTTCCAGGAAAACAGAGAAGAAGAAGATGAAGAAGAGATCGGGAGGAGAAGTGGGTTTGGCTTACCCGCTTGCCCATTTAATATGGTTCCTGTCCCTTACTTGTGAATGGAATGCGAGATCGGACAAGTTGTTGTCCGTTAAACTTGCTGGTTACTGTATGGCGGACCCGTTCTGTATGTCCGCTTTGATGTTGTTTACCCGGCCAACCCGTTGCAGTTGACCACGTCCCGTGAGCAGTGCCGTGAATGCTATTCAGACAAGTTCGCTTGTAGACCAAGCTCAATTCAATTTAGTTTAACATGAATTTCAACTCGAGATTTATTTTAAGATATTTTTTACTTTGATTTACGTAAAATTTGGTACCAGACAACTTTTCCCTGTTTTATAGTCTTAGTGGCGAAGTCAAATTTTTCATCAAAGCATCATTGCTAAAGACCAATTTTAAAGCCGGTAAGGAATAAGATATGTATAGAGTCAAAGAATTAAAACAATAAAAAATTTATTAAATTTTGTAATTTGTAAAGAAATAAAAAGTTAGTGAATTATAAATGTCAATCTTACTATGGACTAGCTTCAGGATTCAAATTTAACCATAAAGATCCACGTAAAAATTCATGTACGTGTTATTATTTGCTTATGACACTTTATTATATCACATTATTTCTTTTGGCAACAAGGACACTTTGGTTTCGCCGAACTCTTTAACCCGATTCAAAGTTAGAATTTCCAAGGGCGATAATCCTGTGCCTGGACATACATTACTTATGTTTTAAGAGTGACTTTTATAATAATGATTAAACATCCTTCCACTATGGATAGGTTTAGGTAGAGAGTAAATCATTTTTTTTTAATGCCTGAGCCAACTTTGTCCGCCTCCTGCCCAAATTCGGTCAATATCGCACCCATATTTGGTTGCCCCTGTCACGGGACTGATTCTAGGACCCAAAATTTTTGATCCCAAACAGTCCTATGCGGCGTATTCCCACCACGAGAACACTCAACCTAACACCACGTACGCTAAATAGAACAATAACGGAAGCTAACAACACAAATACCAACCTTTGTGTTCAGCCAACTCACAACACCGAGGTTACTGGTTTCGATCCCAACAGGTCTCCATCCCTGATATCGCTACTCCAATCAGCACTTTGCTCGATCACTCGTGCTCGATCACACCCAAGCACCAATACAGCGCTCTCGGTTACCAGCACGCCCAGCCGATAAGCTGTTCCGAGAACCAAATAGCACCACACGCAGCAATTGTCCGATCACCCCAAATACCGATATGAGTATTGGAGTCATGTCGTCTGCCCTTGCTTCGTCTCAGCAACCAGGTTACCACAACTGACTGCCTTGTAAACTTTGACCGCGACCTAGATATAGAAGTTCCCTGCCTAAAACGTCAGCCAACAAGCAAACAAACAGATCACGGGAAACATACTTCCCAACCTTATATTATCACAAATAAGGATTATAAGCACTCTACTCTCTCCTTCAAATACTTGCTCGGCTTGTGGACAGCCCCCACAACCTCGCCTCAATGCACCCCAAATACAATGGCACTCACAAGATTACTATACCCAAGTAACCCTCCCCGATTGCCACACACCAGCAACCCACAACGTGTACCTGGATTTCAGCAAACTCCAATGAAATTCCGGTACTCTTCACCAGCACCGGTTGTAGCACCTTCACAAGTTTCTTTCTCTCCCGGATGTCTTTACACTCAAGACTTCACATTGCACCAAACACCTAGGAATTCTCTCGCTTTCTTCGGATCCCTTTTCTAGCCTTCACACCGTGCGTTTATATACCATGTTCTCTTGCTTCAAGATAACTCCAATCTTAGTCAGCATCCTTATCTCCAAAAGATATTGCAAAGATCCACCGCGTCATAGCAACTCAGCCCTAATCGACATCCAAGTTCATCACATGGCCTTCTAGTTTATCTCCAGAAGTTAGTTGCAACATCCCGATCATAATCTTCTCCCAGATATGATCCACTTCTGTAACAAACTCCCAACAGATCGTTGGCTGCACCACTGGACTCAAGTCTAGCCCATGGTTCGACCTCGAGCCATCGACCTCGCCACGCTGATGTTCAACCTCAATGCCTCGTCCAGCAATTACTAACCACAACACCGGCAATACTCTACCGTTGCATTCCCAGGCATCCATACCACATGCAAACATCGGCATTCATCCATCGCTGGACATCGCTACCATTGAAGCACCTGCACCGCAGCACGCACCAGCACGCCGCTATTTGGATCGGCACACCCTCGATCCCGCACAGCGCCCACGCATCAGCAACCCCACATCACACTCATCACTAGCCCATGCACCAATGTCATCCGCTATGCGCTCGCCTGTGCTGCCCCCAATACGGATACTTGGTCCAGTATAGCAAGGTTGCTCCCACCCAACTCGGCAAACTACTCGGCACACCTGGCTGCTGCTCAGCACGTTGCGCTCACTCACGCTCGCGCACACTCGGTACCGCTCATCAACTCGATAGCCTAATCGATCATGTTGGTAGCCTGATCGATCATGCTCGGTACACAGGTTGCACCTCAACCCCGATGTTCCGACCCATACACAGATCACTCATACGCCTAGCCCCGATTTTCGATCAAGTACCCGGCTAGCACACCAATTCACGAACCAACATCATCTAGAGGTTTCCTAACTCGAACCCAACCACATGCTCGAGTACCACATATACCGATCCATGTGCCGCAATCCACTGCCGTAACTCGACATCATGCTATCCCGCAATGCTCGAGTCATCCAACAACCTCGTGCACCTTAGTTCGTTACCTGCAACTATAACACGGGTTAGCCTCGGTATGTTGTTTCTACCACTCAGATAGCCACTGCTACTCCCTCATGGATGCGGGAAACCTAGGAATAACATCCAAACCCTAGTTCCCGGTAACGTCTAAATAGCTGTAACACCCCCCATGGGAATAGGTAAGATCCGACTAATGAATATTTTAATAAATAAATTTTTTGTTTGGATTATTTTTAAACCGAGCCCAAACTTTTCTAAACTTCTAAACAATTCTCAATCTAAGTCAGAGTGATTAAATTATTATGCGTAAAAATATCTGTGAATCACGAGGATTATGCAAAACATTGAATGTTTTCAGAGCTCTTGTTACTAGGAACACATTGATTGGCCTAATTAATTAGCCATGAGTGAGTTGGGTTGTGCTTGCAAGGAAAATTTTTTTTTGAGCCGATAAAAAAAAAAGGAAAGTGATGAAGGTTTGAGGTGTGCAGGAGTATTTCTAGTATAAATAAATGAACCCTTATCAGTATTTTCTCTCTCTCTACGGGGGAACAAATTCTTTATATATCGGAATAAATTCCCCAAATCAGAATGGGCGTCTTTAGCTTCTAGATCCAAAAGCACGGGTTCCATTCGCTTCAAAAACACTAGGCTTCCATTTTCCTCTTCAAAATTAGGGTTCCACTCCTGCAACACGACAGTCTTCCGATCATAGATCCTGCCCGATGCATCCTCCCCCTTGAGCTAGGCGTCGAACCATGAGAGCCCTGCTCGAAGCCATCCCCATTGCCGCCGCCGCGTCCTCTCTTCCCGTCCTGCCGGATCTGCCGAATTCCGCCGCTGGCGCGCCGGCGCCGTCCTCTTGGATCGGCGGCTGCCATGGGTTCTGGTACGACCTCGCCCTCATTGCCCCGTCGGCCGCATTCGTGCTTTTCTTGCTGTACCACACCAAGAGGAGCTTCTCCAAGCTCTCCCATGGCAGGTCCTACATCATGATCTCCTATTTTGGGCTTCTTTGGATCGTTAGCCTCTTGAATCTTGCTTGGTGCTTTTGTCAGGTACATAGCCTCTTCAATCAAACACCATCTACCTGTTATTCAATGCTTAGAGATTTAGGATCACTTTCTATAGCTATGAATGCTTCTATATGCTTGTATAAAATGTTGTGTTTTTGTTAATTGTGGTTCAATGGTTCTTTTGAATTGCATACTTTTTAGCTGAAGAGAACTAGTTTTGTTATATTTGGATGTATATATGCGAAGATAGTGATAAAACAGAATGTTCGTAACTTGTACACGGAGTTGAATGGAGATGACTTGGAAATTTGGAGAAGATGGCATGAGTAAAACTGTTTGGAAACTTATGCAGTGATATTGTGCAATCAATCACTTGTAGTGAATTGGTTTAAAGAAGTGGCTGTCTTGATTGTTGCTGTACCTTCATTATTTTTGCCAATTCGAGTTCCACGTATAATTATCATGATCAGGATTATGATATCTTGCTTATACATGTTTGGTTTCTGATTTGATGCTGAATGATATAATTGATTTTGTGCCTTTAGTATATACTGTATACAATGTTTACTTGTTTATGGAACTTGATCAATGATAAATATCAATGAATGAGTGGCAGCAGAGCTCACTCATCACCTAATCTGAGTTTTTCTAGTTAAAGCTCCGAAAGAAAATCATACACATTATTGCACATATTTGACATGTCTGTGTTTCTTTTATAACTCCGCTCCTTACTCATGAATAAGATGGGAGGAAGATCAGTGGGTATTACTGCTTGAATTATTTGTGAAATATTTGTCTTGACATGTATATAGATGAATGTCTACAGAAGTTTGTTAGTTACAAGGTGTAAGCTTTTCATGCAAATAATTGCTAATGCCACAATATATTTCTTGTTTTTATGTTAAAGTTTAGAACCTAAATTGTGTTTGCATATTGGCATCGTGCAGGCTTGGCGGTGTACCCCCACTGGGCAATTGATTTGGAATCTTTTATCTCTGTTTACTTCTTCTGGCATGCTTTTTATGGAAATAAGTCTAATATCTTTTCTACTTCAAGGAAATAGCCATGCCATTGGATTGGAAACTCTGACAAGGACATTTCTAATTTCTGGCATCCTTGTTGCTTTGGATTTTTTTCTCAAGGTATGTAAAACTTTTACTCTTTTATATTCAATTTTGAATAACATGAATTATGTTATTGGATTCATGTATTGGTCTGCAATGGCTGATGTAATGACCTGGCCTAAGTCAAACTGACAGACTTAGTCATTTCTTCAAAAGTAATTTACCAACTTGACGATCGTATATCCCCACTAATGTATTTCATCTTACTCCAGTAGGTATTAGAGGTTGGACTGACTTTTTTGGGGATCTTAGAGTTGATCTACATCTTAATGTGAGCATTTTATTTGTTTCATGCAAACAGATCTTCCTGTGAGACCTTAGCATTGTACTCAGGTTTCAAGTTGTCTGAAAGTAATCAAGTTGTTGCCAATGTACTTCATTTATTCAATATGTCAACTACTAATTGTAGTAAAGAAACCATGCTTTTTCTTTTTTCTTTTTATTTGGCCAAAAGAAGCTTCAAACCTCTCTTCATTGTTGCAAGCCGTCTATTATAATAAAGATAGCTATGATGTGGAAGGCGTTGTTGAAAAAAATCTGTGGCAAGTGGGGGACTGCAGACTGTAAGAGGAACTTTGGAAGCTAGCTGAGTTTCATATGAGCATGTTTAGGAAATACAAGTATTTTGTAATGTGTGCAAACCTGATTTACTACAACACATAATGAAAATAACTTGGAAGGTTCTCCTGTCATAGAAAATGTGTCATTCGTAATTAGATGAATCCTAGATTAGGGTCCATTTACCCAAAGGAGGAGGAGAAGGAGCACTGTGTAATACCAGCTCAGACATTAGGACACCGTTTTTTTACTCAAAATATTTGCCTCTCTAACTTCAATTGTGTTCCAAGGTCTGAAGCTGGTATTACTGCTTGAACTTTGTCTTCAGGATGTTCTGTCATTGTCTCCTTGTCTTTGATAATTTGGTTGTGTCCTATCAAATGCTTTTAATAAAAACTTGATGGATTCAGTTCCAGCTTCAGACATTAGAACACAATAAAACATTTGTTCTGTAAGTTATATTGTGTCCTAATGTTGGAAGCTGGAATTACTGCCTGAATTTCGTTGCTAGAATGTTCCGTCATTGTTGACCTGTATTTGTTATTTTTGTTATATGCTGGCAAATATTGCTAGTGGAAATTGATGGATTCAATTCCAGCTTCAGACATTAAAATACAATAAACATTTTTTACTCTCAATTTTTATTGTGCTCTAAAATCTGAAGCTGGAATTACTGCTTGAACTTTGTCTCTAGAATGTTCTTTCGTTATTTACCTGTCTTTGCTAATTGGTTGCATGTTGGCGTTTTTAGTTTAAAAATGATGGATTCATGCTGGGACATGTAATCAGAAAACACTGATGTATTCAATATCCATATTATGTCTTTATCAATATGTTTTAACTAGATATGCCACTAACAGTAGTTACAATTTCCCTTGATAATGTTTATTTATGAAGTTAGACAAGAATGCTGGATAAGTTAATGAAAAGAGACAATGTAATTAATGAAGAGAAGTTTGACAAGAATGTTAGATAAGTATTTTGAGTGCATAAAGCGAGTAGTTTATCAATCTCCTTACTGAAAGAAAGAGATGATCCTGTTGTTGAGGATCCGGCTCGAGACATGCATACTTAAACAGCACTCAAAAGAAACTTTTGCGAGTTTCATTTGACTCATGCACATGACACTTGTTGGCAAGTTTGATGCCTTTCTATTGCAACATGTTCTATGCTAAGATCTCGTTAGGCATGACAAACTATGCAATGAAAGTATGCTTGTTCGATCAGTGACATTATTTTGTTGAATAAATATTTCATATAGTCTCTTGACTGATTTAGTGTAACTTGGTGGACTGTTAAATACCAATAGTCGCTTTTGGTGACATTATTATCGATTTAACTCTGAACCAGCAATGAAAAAGGAAAGAACTATGCAAACCTGTGAATGGAAAATGCCTTGTCCTTTGTCAGTTTAGGATATTGACTCAGCAGGTTCTGTGTTTTTTCTAATCCACTTAAACTGAAACATGGTGCTCTGACAATATTTAGGATGATCAAAAAGTTTCTTACTTGGAAATGTGCAACCTTGTAGAATTTTACAAGTACATTCTTTTTATCTTAATGCTTATAGAATGAAACACAAAATTATTCTTTTCTGTGGTCGAATCCTCCAGTTTTTTACTTTAGGTGCTCTTTGAGGCCTTTGATAAAGAGCTGATTTTAGAATCTTCTGTTTCGGGTTGTCTACTCGTGTTGTGCCCACATGCATCTGTGTGAAGATTTTGTTTGAATCATGTAGTGACCATTTCATTTTGACACACTATTCTTTTTCAGGCAATCTACATTTTTGGTTTTGGCGTCCAGTTGTTTGTTGACACAGATGATTCAAGTACTCGAGCAAAATGGGCATTATGGATTATTCACAAATTAATGCTTGCTGCAGTATATGGCTTCCTGTTGTTTATGCACTATACCAAATGGCGAGAAAGGCTTCCTGGTAAAGTTTATTTTCTTTAATATTTACAAAATGTTTCGCCTTTGTAATATATTTCATAGTTATAATACATTGACCAAAATCTGAAGGGGAAATTGCCTTTTTCAGGAAGACCTGCATTTTACAACTACATATTTGTGATGTTTTTATTTGATGGAGTAGCTTTATTTGCATGTGTACTTGTTGCAAATGGAGCTGGATTTGGATGCTGGTATGTGCATTGTACTCCTATTCTTGAAATTCTGTTTGCTAAAAGATGCCACTTTAATTTCGTAATTTTGTTTATTTTTGTTTACCAGGTTGTATGATTTGACAATTCTCTGCTATCATGCTCTCTATCTTCCTTTCTTATATGTTATCTTTTTACAAGATTTTTTCCAGGTATGTGTGTTTGCTTAATTAGTGGTAATATTTCCAAGCAATCATGTCATTTGTCACTACTATGCTATAATTTTCACAACTGGAAGATTGTTAGACTTAACATGATTTACCAAGGTAGCAAATTTAGAGACTAAGGGGATGGTTGTCATTTTGATCTTGTAAATTTCATTAAATGTGGAGTCCAACTTTTACCTTGGTGAAGGAAAGTTGGCGGTGCTGTCATAGTTCTGCTTACAGCAGAAGTTGGCATTTAAAATTATATTAAAATTTTGTTGTGCTTTTGCTTGGAAGCAAAATGACAGCAGCAGTTCATGTAGGGGTGCTAATTGAGCGAGCGAGCCGAGCTCAACATGTGTTCGAACTCGGCTCGAATAGTTCGAAACTCGTTCGAACTCGACTCGAGATCGAACGAGTTTTGGACATACATGCTCGAGTTCGACTCGAATATCTTTTATGTGTTCGAGCTCGACTCGAGCTCGAATATACTTAAACTGTTTATTTTTGTGAGCTCGTTCGCCAGCTCGTTCGTAAGCTCGAAACCAGCTCGATTAAAAGTCAAAAGTACCCCACTTAAAAAAAAAAGTGAGGCCAATGTGGTTTGAACCCACAACCTTGAAGTCATCAAGGTGAATACTTACCATCTCAACTATCTTGCTTCTTTGTTATTATATTTCATATATATATATATAAATATAATATAAAGACTATATTATTATATTATTTTATCGAGTCGAGTTCGAGTCGAACTACGAGTCGAGTTCGAGTCGAGTTCGAGTTACAACCGAGTCGAGTCGAGTCGAACACAACCTTGCTCAAGCTCGGCTCGTAAGATTCGAGTTCGAGTCGAGTTCGAGTCGAGCATTTAAATGTCGAGTTTCGAGTCGAGTCAAGCCGAGCCGAACGCTAAATGCTCACGAGCTGGCTCGCTCAATTAGCAACCCTAAGTTCATGTTTAAGATTATATTTTCGAATGCATATAATGCGAGTGATGTTAAAATTCATGTCATGCTCTCCCTGGAATTGCATCAAGAAGAGTATGCAGCACAAAATCTTCTCACTGTGTTTATAAATGGTTTTATTTATAAATAAATGTGAAAATAGTTGTAAGTGATGAGTTGTGGTTTATAAATGTTTATAGAACCCATGTTTCCCACTACGTTTTGGTAGTTGGCATCAAATGTATGATGATGAATGAGTTGTGATGTTAATGTGGAGTATTAGATATGATTTAAGTGGGCCATTCAGTCTCGAAAGTTTCTGTATGTTGACAGCCTCATTCATTGACACTAGTGTGCAGAGAAAGTATTATTATCTCAATGAGTTTTCTCTTTTCTAGAGCTAGTTACTTTGGCCTCACCTTATTATGGACACATTGTGACAGGAGGAAGATTTGCTTCTGGAGAATGCATATTATTCAGAAATGAAGGATGCTGGCTTTTTTGATGAATGGGATTACTGAACTTTTAACTGCTGTTGTAACTTGTAAATATTACTCTTCCAATCAGGTGTAGATATAAGTTGACTGTGATTACCAGAGTCAGAAATGGGTTTGTACAACTGTTTCTAGAAAAGCATTTACCTTGCTAAGCTTGTGAATCCTTGTATCTCACAGTGAATTACTTACCCATCCATGAAGATTGTAATGAAAATTCGCATGCATTACTACCCTGAGGTAGACATTATATCACTTGTGATTTACCAGGAAAAGATATAAAACCCATCCTAGCAGACGCCGGAGAAAAGGTATGGCAGGTGCAGTTAGCTTTGCTAAAGCTTGGAATGACAATCGACAAGGGATTGGAGCATTTTGTTATTTTTGTGAGATAATTTTATGTTTAATTCCCGCAAATGCTGATAATAACCATGCAGCTGAGTCTTGCAACTCTAAGCAAAATGGTCGACTGTTGCTAGATCATTGTAATTTGAATGATACTAATGAATGAATGCTTTGTTTAAAAAACTTCCCGCTGTACCCTGTTTTCCAGTGGATGACTGTACTTTTATCGTGTATGAATACCTAATAATTGAAGGTCAAAATTTATTTTAATGAAAATTATTTGCTCCAATTTTTGTGAAGTCATAAGCAAAATACATGGATTTTTTTGCTTGACACTTACATATACATGTACAAGTATTTATAATTTGGTCTTGATCATAGTTTCCTATGAAGTAGCTAGGCTAGGGGATGAGAAAAAAAGTTTGAGGTTTTTTGAACGGTACTTTAGTAGGTTCTTAAATGATACAAATGGCTGGCGTACTATTAAGGGGGTCTGTCATCCCGCTCTTCTTACCCATTGTAGGAAACCTAAATTTATTAAACATGAACTAAAAATAAAAAATGGAAATATAGTCAGACTTTTTTTTGACGTATGGAAGTGCATATGATATATTTGTCTAACGTGGTGGTTGACTAAGCTCGTAAATAAGACATTTCAGAAAATATGAGATGCATGTGGGAGGAAAAGCACTTTCTTACCGATTTTTAAGACCAAGGGCGACATCTAACATTATCCAAATTATAGGGGCATCAACCTAATTGAGTCACCATGAAGTTGCCAGAAAAGACAGTTGAATGAAGGTTGTAATATGCTTCGCCGTGTCTTTTACTTTGGTTTTATGCTTCAAAGATTAATAACATGAGGTATTTTCTTATTGCGTCGATAAATAGAACTTATGCATGGTGTTTGTTGACTTAAAAATTTTTTTGATAAGAGTTTCAAGGACTGTGACTTAGGGATTTTAAGAGGGTTCAAAAATTATATATTGAGCTCGTCAAAATAATATACATAGGGACTAGGATATTTGAGAAGATGGTAATAAACAAAAAAAGAATTTATAAGTTGGATTGCATCAGAGGTCAATCAGAGGTAATTCGCGTAAAAAAAACGATAAATCGGTCTTCGTAAAAATTAGTTTGTGAATCAGCCAATTTTGAACGACGGCGGAGAGGTAGTGACGGGCAACTGGGGGGAGGGGGGGTTGCGCGGGGGATGGGAGGGGCGGGGCAGATTGGGCATGGTCGGCAACATGGGGGGGGGAGGATTGGGTTGGGGGCTGTGGCGAGGTGCGCAGGGGATGGGTAAGGAAATGGGTGGCAGGGCTGGGCGGGGGCATGAGGGGAGGGGAGGGGGTATAGGGCGGGGCCGGTGGGGAGAGGCGGGCGGGGTGGATTGGGCAGGGGGGGCGACGGCGGCAATCAGCGAAGGTGAAAGAGGGGCAGTGCGTCACGAAGAGAGAGACAAGGAAAGAAATAGTAGGTGACATTCTCGTAATTAAAAGTTGACTCGATTCTGACACGAGCTAAAAATAATAATTAACTCTAAATGATTCAAAAAAATATAGAAAAAAGATCATAAAATATAATACACATTGTAACATCAAAATAATATCGAAATGACATGTTCTATAACTAATAACTCACCGATTTTGATCGATTCAAGTGAACCGATTCTTGTTTGATTTCTGATGAATCAGTCTGATTCAAGACTCCCTTCCAATCCGATTCAACGTTCAATTTCGACTTTTGTAACTATTGGTCAATCCTTACCTCATGCTCTCGTGATAAGATGAATTTATTTATAATATATGAGATGATGCTCCCTGGCGTATATGTTTATATATGACATTGGGTTGATTGATTATTGGATTTAGAATAGAGGGTAAAGCAATTTTCATGATTCCTTCGACGCACAAGGAAATGAGATTAGGTGAAGAACAATGGAGTATATGAACTTCAATTGGGACTAGAAGTATAGAGAGTATATCATTTTATCCACTTGGAGAATTATGAGATCACAAAATTGACATTTTAAATTTGTTGGCTCTATGATAGACATAAATAGGGATATTGATGATAATGCAATATATAAAATTGCAGTTAAATGACTAAAATAAAGAATGACATCAGGGGTAATACTTTGTGATAAATAAATTTATGCTAATTTGAATGATAATTCTATTGGATTGCTTTCCTCTCAAAATAATTTTACGGGATAGAATGTTGGGCAACTAAGTCATGTTGATAAAATGAGAGTGGTTGAGATGAGTATGTAAAGTTCGATGTATGGCAAAACTCTTAAAGATCAATTCCCCAATAATATCATACATGCATAATTAGGGGCTATATTTATTGAGGAAAAAATACGAGAACATAGATTACTTTTGCTTTTTGGAAGTTTGCAAAGATGTCCCGTGGTTCTAAAAAAATATAAATACACTTTTGTCATTCATGTATTAAAAAGGGGTGATGTAGGCGTGAAAGATTGGAGGTGATAAATAGTACATGAACTATAATGAAGTGAGTATTGATACGGTCTTAGACGAGATGACAAATTATTTATTTTTTGACTTTGATATTAAAATTTTGGAGTTACAAAAAAATGAATCAGAAGTTTCATGCATTATTATATAAATTACTCAAAAGGTAGGTAAGATTCTCATAACATGGACATTACCAAATTATAATGCATGTATTAACTAACAATATTTTACATCTGTTTGAGCAATCAAACTCTATTCATCAATTAGTACGTAGCGATACATTGTATCAAGATGATTTTTTATTAAGTTTTTTATAGCATACCGGTCACAGTTTATACACACACACACGAGGGTGGATTGTGTGTACTGCAGGACGGCTAAGATGTCTGAGCTTCACTTTGATCTGACCATTCAAAAGTTATCCGACGATCAGAAAATCTATCTATGCTTCAGGCACCCCCTCCTCCGCTCGCCTCACGCCCGGCACCGACGCCCACACACCCACGGCGGTGGCGAACTACCAGCACCACCGCCACCCCCACACCCGCTCCGTGACGGTGGCGCCGGTGCACTTCTTCCCGGCGGCGCTGACGGCCGATGATCGCGAGGCTGGCCCCGCCAAAGAGGGGCGCCGGCCAAGACGGCCTCAGCCAAAGGTTTGTGGCATTGCTGCTTCGTTCTTGTTTCGGAAGTAATTGTTTTGGGGGTTTTGAGTTTTTGTTGGGCGAAGATTGTCTGTTCTGTTTTGTGATAGTGATGGTGTTTACGTTGTTGATGTTGGTGTGATCATATGTATATGCATTCATTCCTGCTTTTATTTTTTTGGGAGCTCTATGCCTTGCATGTTGCAGTAATTTGTTAATACTGTAATGGAAATGCTTCTTTATCTTTTATAGAATAAAAATGGTCGCCTTGTTTTGCAATTTCTTGTTTTCATGACCATGATCATGTTTATTCCTGCTTTTGAGCACATATTGCAAAAATCTGTAATCGATAGTATGAAATATGTTTTGATTTGTGGATTGGATCTTTGTTGCATTTTCGGAGTCTGTATGAGATTGAGGTGGGCAGAAATGACGTTCGAACTTCCTGGTTGCTTTCATTTCTTGTAAGTAAAGTATTTTGTTTCAAGTTTGATCTCTTCAAATTGCAAGTTTTTTACTTCCAAATTCGATATTTCAACTTCATATGTTTTAGAATGTTCATTCTGATGATGGTTTATCCTATCGACTTAATTATTAACAAATCATATTATGATACATTTTGTTCGAATGCATAACCTTAGATGATTATTCCATCCGGGTGAATGTCTTAGTATATGGAAATGCGTATACAAGCGAGCGGATGAAGGTAGATCCGTTGACCGGGACCACCTAGGAAGTTCAATAGTAAACTACAAGGTTTCCTTTTGTTTTTATTTGTTGTGGGATGTGTTTGTCTTAAACTTCAACGTTGAAAGACGATATGGATTTTCCTGGAGAGCTTCTCTGTTCACAGGACTGGGTAGTCTGGGTTACTTTTGGAAGTGCATTATTGCGAAGGTTTTTTATCACGCAGGAACGTGAAATTTGGGCTGCTCGTTGCTGAGGGATCTTAGAAGTACTTAACATTGTACTTTCTGTGAATTGACCTTATTGTTGACACTAGTGCTTATTCTTTAACCCGTCAAATCACATGTGCAGGAATCCAGCTCATGATGAGTGCTCAGATCAGTCATCCTTTGGACCCTCTATCTGCTGCAGAAATTTCAGTGGCTGTAGCAGCTTTCAGGGCAACAGGGGTCACTCCGGAGGTGTGGCTTTCTGCTGAGTGATATTGATGCTTGTGCAAGTTATATTGTTTGTTTGTTTGTTTGTCTTGTTCTTATGTTTTCATGTTGAGGCAAAGGGCAATGCGCATGCAATAAGAAACTTTTTCAAGATCAAATATTTGGGTCCTAAATCTTCAATCATGTTTCTAAAGAATATAGTGGCACACAGGTTTAAAATGTAATCATGCCGGGGTTGATAGACACATTATGCAATGCCGCTTAAAACGTGGTTTAAACAATCTGCTGGTGACTCTTTGCTTATAAAGAAGAGACATCATGCCCGGGTCGAATTTGCTGATGCTCACATATTTGTTGGTCCCGTATTTAACGACTACAGCACTGTTGGTGACTCTTTGCTTATAAAGAAGGAGAAATCAGTGATTGTGCAGCCCAGCCGTGTGGCCTTAGGGGATGGATCTTCTTTTGGTTGGGTATTCACTGCAGATTTTCTCAAGGCCCTAGTAAAGAAGCTCAGTAAAAACAACAATGCTATGGATAATTATCGTCGGATTTATGTTCCTCCTGGACAACCTCTCAAGTGTGAAGCAAATAAACCTCTGAGAGTTAATATTCTCTTTAAGCACATTCAAGTAAGTTTGGGGAATTGCCTTGTTGAGGATTCAATTTAATTGATTTAAGACAGAAAATTTGATTGAGAAGGAAGAACACTGGTTAAAATTTGCTTTTTCAATTTTTTAAGGAAATGTTGAATGGAAGACAGGTAATTGCCGAGACAGGTGATTCATGGTTCAATTGTCAAAAACTACATTTCCCAGAGAATTGTGGATAGGTTTGATTTTGCCTTATGTTTTTAGGGAAGCTATCATGACTTATTTCACTAATTTCATCCCTATGTTGATTCTTCATATATGAATTCCAGATGCTACTCTCGGGTACGCTCAAGCGGCCAAAGATAAATGAGTGATTGCCTGCATTGGTGGTGGAAGCTTTCAGGTATACTTATAACTCTTCATTCACTATACAAAACAAATGCTACTGTTTGTTGCAGCTCCGGTGATGTAGCATGAAAGCTTTTAACATGATAAATCAAGTTCAGGTAACGGCACATGTTATATTGACAATGATTCTTTGCGACCAGAGAAGTAGCGAATTCCCGTTTCTTTCATGACATCTACATGCATAGTTAGTACATATCCGTTGTCAGAATTTAGTAATCCAAATAATTACAGAGGATTTCTGAAAAGATGGAGCTATTGCTGTACCTATTTCTGATTCTATGATGCATAAGACGGCTATTTGTTAACCGGGTGGTGGGCGGGGTGACCGGGTGCGGTGGTGTCGCACGGCGGCGGGGCGGCGGGCCGGCGGGGGAAGAGGCGGGGCGGCTAGATCCGCCGCCCCGTCCCCCGCGGTTACGTCGGCCGGGGTGGCGGCGGCGCGGCGGCAGAAGTTTTTTTTTTTTTTTTTGATGGAGAAGGGGGAAGTGGGGGGCTTGTTTCAGCCGTTGGATTTAATCCAACGGCTGAAACACTGCAGCACAGCCATCTTGGCTGTGCTGCAGTACAGCCCCCCCACCCTCTATATATATATATATATATATATATATATATAGGTTGGGGCTGTGCAGTTCATCTACCGTTAAAAACTCATCCAACGTCTAACATCCAACGATAAACTGCATAGCCTCCCTCTTGTTGTGGATGAGTTTTTAATGGTAGATGAACTGCAC
>JAURVB010001353.1:0-87131 GCA_033002965.1 Piper betle | reverse complement strand
GGTTAGCCGACCTAACCGGGGCCTGTAACATGCCGGTTCGGTTCACGAGCGTGGACCGGATTTGGGGTGTTACAGAATTGGTATCAGAGCCACTCTCGGTTGATTAAGATGTAAGATACTTTTATAGGTGATGTGTGTGCAAAGACTGCTCCAAGTCCAGCTGGCAGGTATGTTTCTGTTTATTTTCTTTACATGCAGATTTTTCTTCATAAGTTGTTTGGATAACAGTGTATTCAGGACCTTGATCAGAAGTATGTGGAATTGGCCTTAGTTGAGCTGACAGGTCATTTCTATGGATTTTTCTCGTGATATCAGACTGTTTGTCAGTTAGATGTGAGCAGGGAATGTTGTAGTGCTAGCAGAGGTATAATGGGTATAAGATCTCATCTTATACCAGATTCGGATGTTAGCAGATGTGAGCAGGAATCTGACAAGATTGTCATGATGGGCTTAGAGACCCACTAGTTCTGTCCATCGCATAAGTGAATTAGATGATTGACCAGGTGTTCGTGTCTTGCATGTCACCACATTAGTCCTGTTTCCATGGGACATGGTGTACATGATAGGAATGAGTTAAAAAGAAAAGGGGTAATAATAAGGAGCTTGAAGTATAGAGATATTAGCAAGTTAGTTGGCACATGAGATGGGCCACTTCCAGGAGATAGTGATGAATGAGGATGAGTAGCGTGGTGGATCGACAGTTTGATTAGCACTTCACCACCTCCCCCTCTTCCACTAGTTTATGACCTACGGGCAACAGTTTTGGCTTCACTTTGCCAGACATAGGTCTCGATATGATAAGAAAAAGATTAGGACCACTATTGCTTACGAGATCAGATAATTAATAGGATTCCACCAGAGATAAGGTACCAGACCAGTGATTGCCGTTTGAGGGCCAGTCAACACTGATGAAAGCAGCCACCCAGATTGCAGGAGATTAGAGTGGGTTCAGCATAGGTTTACCATCATATGTGTTAGCACCATGATCCAAACCCTTCTGGATCAGACACGCATGATTGGACAACCTAAGCAGAGTTGTTAGCAACCACGTCTAGGGAGACATATAAATGGAGGAAGACATGTCAGAGAAAATAGTGGATTTACGATGCATACGACCAGGATCAGATTTTTTAGCGCTTAGGTAGCACTGTTGCCGATAGAGTTGCACAACCACCGACCGAGCGCACAACCGCCGTCCGAGATGCACTACCACCGACCGAGTTGCACAACCGCCGACCGAATTGCACGACCATTGACCGAATTGCACAACCGCCGACCGAGTTGCACGACCGCCGACCGAGTCACACAACCATTGCTGAGGTGCACAACCGCCGTCCGAGATGCACTACCACCGACCGAAGACGCACTACCGCCGTCCGTGTATTGCTCATCTGCCGACCGAGTAGATTAGTTAGAGCTTAGTAGGGCTAGAACTGGAGGAACAAGATATAGCTACAATGGAAATTAGCAGAACAGAGAAGAGTTAGGAAAAGTGAAGTTATTTGGATGAGATAGCATAGGATCTAACTTCACAGCTCTCTTGCAATTATTGTCTTGACCTGACACCCTTGGGTCAGATGTATATTGCAAGATAACCCCATCAGGCACTGTTAGTGACAGTCTCATAGGGATGCGCATGGACAGAGTCAGGGAACATGACAATATGACCTCCAGATGGGATGGTCACAATGATCAGATTGTGCAGACTGCATGATAGTACATCCATGGGCCACAACCAACATACACAGATCAGATGGTTAGTAGACGGTCACACACGCAGTTTGACCTATTTAGCGATGGGCCAGCCAGTGATAGGAGTTAGACTTGTATTAGAGGATTGGGCATAGATAGAAGGTTAGTGAGGAAGTGTCCTTTAGAAGGATAGTGATTCCCTTGTGTTTCGCCAGCACAATTAGGTTCTCACCTTGAACCATAGGGTTGAGCCTTACCCTGAGTATAGAAGTACCTTTATGGTACTGATTAGGGTTTATAGTGTAGGTAGATGTTTGCAGACCGATCTTCCGATGAGGATTTCACCCCAGCATGAGAGCGATGTAGACAGAGACTTCAGACAGAACAGGCCATGCTGACCAGACAGAGTGATATCAGTGTATGCTCATCTTGATTGATAGCCTTGCTTGAGAGTCTACCACAGCGGTAGTAGTCATGTGAGTCAAGATTAGTACTACAAATCGGTACGGGATGGCAGGTCACACACCACTGAAGAGCGGACGAGACACGTGTCGAACCTCATTATGAGTCCCCGTAGACTTGAGGGGAGACAGTGGTTCTTTGGGTCGTTTGAACCCCGCCCGTTTAGAAGTGCGTGACTAGTACAGTATCGAGAAACATGTGCCTACTATTAGCTGATTGAACTAGAGCCACTTAGGAGCCGTTTCTGAGATTCGTCATTGATTGACTGTTCCACAGCCTGATCACCTGTGGCATAGTGAATCATGGTGATCTTAGAGACAAGTCCATAGACCTACCGATATTTTGGCCACCCAGTATGCTACATAGGGATTTCATCTCCCTTGCCATTTGCATGATACCTTGACCTTACCATAGATCAGAGTGACATACCTATGTAGCAGGTTTTTCTTAGCCTAGTGGATTCCCCCATTTACCTGGCGTCAGACACCACATGTGAGAATGAGATAGCACCCATTGAGAGTTCTTGAGCAGTGTGACTAGATTTCCACGAGATTCAGCCTCCCTTCCTATAACCTAGAGATGTCAGACAGAGTAGAGTTTTCACTTGAGGATTTCCACTCACCCCTTTGTATGTATCAGTTCTACCATCAGTTTATCCAGAGGATTGAGATGAGTATACATTGACCAGAGCACATGCCACAGACCAGATGCAGACTCTACAGTCCCATGCAGAGTATGTTATCATACTCCTTGAGACACACTGTGTATGTACAGGTGTTCTCGCCTCCTTTCAGCAGTAGTTAGTGGTTGTATAGATAGTCACCTGAGCCGTAGTATGCAGTAGAGTCATAGCAGCTATCCTTGTTCTCTTATAGAATAGAGTGAGATACTTGACTCAGGACCGAGTCAACTAGGACCCAGTGAGCGGTCCAGTTCCTTATATAGGGACACCTGAGAGTTGGATCTAGACTGGCGACAGTGAGCCATGCAGCTCATTAGTTTATACACTCAACCTAGCAGGAGACTCATAGCACACTTTAGGTTGGTTGTATGACTTAGGAATAGAGTTTCCTGAGAGTACATGTAGGTGACCTTTCACAGATGAGGATTAGAGGGACATGGGTAGATGCTAGCAGGTAGGTCTTACCCTCGATGTAGTTTTCCCAGACATAGCTCAGATTAGAACCTTGCGATACTCTAGAGTATCTGCTTGACCAACCCAGTAGGCCCTTAGGGGTGACCTAGGTTTTCCCGCCGAGTTAGCAGTAGGGATCAGAACAGAAGAGCATGATGATGGTAATGTCAGAACAGGCACAGACAGCAGTAGGGATCAGAACAGAAGAGAATGATGATGGTAATGTCAGAACAGGCACAGATAGCTTAGAAACAGAATGTTGATATTGACAGCATCACAAGCAGAACCTGCCATGACGGCGCAGCTACAGTAAGTGAGGATGTACATGGCTATCGAAGAGTAGAGGATACAACTGGTGTGTATCTAGCTTCCAGGTATTAGTTCAGTAGAACCTCCTTGAGTTGAAATTTCGAGGACGAAATTTTTATAAGGAGGGAAGATTGTAAAACCCACGATTCGAGTCAGGGTTTTATATTCAGAACCGGTCGGTTCGACCGTTATTTTCGAGTCGAGTCAGTTTCAGAACACGTGTACTGAGCCGACGCCAGTCGTGTGTATGAGCTATGAGGGTCATGCGTACCCAAGTATATGATGATAACGTCATGAACACAGCAGAACAGAATGAGTTATCAGAATATATGAGAGTATGCCAGTCATTTTTCTTATTTTTATATATAGTGGATCGTAGAATTAGTTTTAGGCCGTTTACCGCGTTAGGACGCGTTACGGGCAGTTTGGGTGGGTTGATAGTCATAGAGCATATCATTATGATGTTTTGGTGTTTGTTTGATTTTATGGGATTTTTCCCGATTTTTGTTTTAGGATTTAATACGACTTAGTTATTATTCTTGACTCGAGCCGGACACGAGTCAAGTAATATTTACAAGTATTGCCACCCAGTTGTTTTTCTCACTCCCCGACCTTTCCCTCCTTCCCCATCCAAACCCTAGCCGCGCCGCCACCTTTTCTTTATCGCCGCCACCGCCGTCGACGTCAGCCTTGCCGCCGACCGTCGCCGCCAGGCCCACGCCGTGGTGTTGTCGTGCCGCCCTGACCAGCCCCGGCCACTACCAGGCCGCCGTGACGCTGGAATCGCTGCGCCTAGTGCCGCGGCTACGTTTCGATCACGTCGCTGATTCCGCCACCGGCGACCGTCGCCACCACGATCAAGTGGTTGCCTCGACACCCTCAACCCACTAGCAACCTTCCCCGACCTGAACGGAGGCCAGCGCCGCCCATCCCGGCCGGATCTCCACACCACCACGGCCAGCCTCTGTTTTAGCCATTTTCCGGCGAGCCAGCCACCTCGCGCCGACCACGTCGACGTCGTGGATGTGTCGGGCTCGCCGAGCCGGTTCCAATAGTACCCAATATGACCACTTTCCGGCCAGTAGACGCCGCCGGCGACTGTCGCCGGAAAACCGCCGGAAGCTGCTAGAAAACTACTGAAACCTGCCAGAAAACCGCTGAAAAATCGGATTCGCTGGAATTTGGCAGATCTTCCGCAGGAGTTCATCCAGTCGATCCCGATCGAACTGTCGGACGCTGATGAGCGCCGAATTCGAGCTCCGAGACGCGCGACGAAACCCTAGTCGTCGCCGATTGCCGACGACGTGAGGTATAATTACCTCCGATTTGATTATTTAAAATTGATGATGATTGTTAGCATAGCATGCTAGAATTGAGTTAGTTGTTAGTGATAAATGCTATGACTATGAATGAAATGATGATTGCATGATGCGATTAATTGAGAATGAAGGTTAAGTGATCTAATGAGGTAGAGTCAAGTCTGAGCATGATAATTGAGTCACGAACGTAACCTTGAAAATCAAAATAAAATTAGTATGAATAGGATGAGTTAGAATTATTTTCACATTTATGATTATTTAACTGTTGTTGGATGTTGATGATTGAATTGTGTGTGATGTTCATTGCGTTTGATGCATCATTTAGTTAGCGGGCGTTAGTATTTAGTTTTGATGTGTAGGTACGAAGTAGGAGCTCGCCGCCTAGGCGCGATGACACGCTTGGAGCTTCTACCAGGTCCATTTAGGACTCGTCTCTGTTTTACGCTCTTTTCTATTGTATGTTTATTTTATTATTTGCAGGACGGGTTAAGTGGCGTTTTATTGGATCCCACTTAACTCGGGCCATTTAACCGAACAGTTTTCCGGATTAATAACCCCTCGAGGATGAGATCCCTCGAGGATGATTTCGAAAACAAGATCCACCACAAGTTGCCTTCGGGCCTATTATATAAATCCCTACCCAGCCCTATGTATATATATATGTAGTTTTCGCGTTTTCAATGAGACGAGAGATGGAGAAACCGACTGCACGTACCATGAGCAGATGCCGTGACAGTCAAAGCGGGCTCTGGATTAGTGCCAGCGGACTGTTCCATTCCCGAGGGATCCTGACAACTCCGCGTTTGAGTTCCTCACACCCAGAGAACGTGGAGGTTTACGAGTACTGTTTAGTACAGCGCATGTCCAGACTTGTGGTTCAAAGGGTACTAAAGGTGACTGCCTGAGAGTACTCGGCCTTCGTGCTCAAGGCCAGGAGAAATATGGAGGTAAGGAGAGGGCTTAGGATTTGAGACCAGAAAATGAAGTAAGAAAATACTGAGAGCGGCATCAGCAACAGCAGATTAGTAAGTTCAGGATGCTACCGGGTCTGTAGCCCAGTGGCTCCTCAATAGTGCCCTTCGGAGTGTTCACGTGGAGTATATGATGTTTTCTTTCATATGAAAGTTTGCTCTCATAGCCAGCTTGTTATAGTTATTTTATTTTCCGGACCAGTAACACTTGTTACTGACGTGTTTTTATACTATATGTAGGTAATAATCACGAGTTGGAGGAGCCAGCTTGGACGGAGGAGCACTGTCGTCGCTTGCACACATGTCAGTCGATTGAGTGGTTATATTTTGTTATGATATTATTATATTGATGTGATGGTGTGTAATTTAGTTTGCATGTCATCCATGTAGTATCATGTTAGGATTTTGTGCATTCATCCATGCATGGCGAGTAATATCTTCATCTTAAGACGCCGAGATTAGATCCGCGCGAGTTGGGTTAGGGTTAGCCGACTTAACCGGGGCCTGTAACATGCTAGTTCGGTTCATGAGGCGTGGTGTTATAGGGCGGCCGTCAACGAGTTCACTGGCAGTGGCGTGACAAAACAAAGGAGGGGGAGGGGGGGCGTGGGGAAGGAAAGAGCAATGCCAATTTCGTAATTAAAATTTGACTTGCTCACGATTGGAGTTAATATTAAGAAATAAATTTTTAAAAAAAATAAAATAATTTTGTGATAAAAATTTTACTCGCTCTCAACTTGAGTCAATATTATGAAATAAATTTAAAAATAAAATAAACTAACTTCGTAATAGGTTTGGATGGGCTATTAGGTGCGGGGGTACTTTTAGATGGGTTATTAGGTTTAGAGCATGTTATTAGAGTTAGAACTCGATTATTTTATTTCATGATACTTTGCTATATTTTTTAACATTTTTCAGAATATATTTCGTAATATTAACTCGAGTCAGTGCGAATCAATTTTTATTACAAAACTACCCCCCATTTCCTTCTCCCATGTTTTGCCACGCCACCCCTATTTCACCGCCGGTGACCTCATCACCGGCTGCCCGCTGCCAGCCAGCGATGCCGTTGGCGTGGGGGAATAGCGAGCAAAACAGAGAGGGGTGGGCACAGCAGGGGGGCGAAGAGGGGTGCAACAGGCTGAAGCGGGGGGGGGGGGCAGGGGCAGGCGCAGTGGGGAAGCGGGCCGTGGCGGGGGCAAGGGGCTGTGGGGTGGTGGTGGCAGCGGTCGGCGATTGAGGCCAGAGGGGGGCCGCAGCGGCCGGGGGCAAGGGGGGTGGGGGGGGGGCGGGGCAGGCGCAGTGGGGAAGCGGGGCGTGGCGGGGGCAAGGGGCTGTGGGGTGGTGGTGGCAGCGGTCGGCGATTGAGGCCAGAGGGGGCCGCAGCGGCCGGGGGCAAGGGGGGGGGGGGGCAGGCGCAGTGGGGAAGCGGGGCGTGGCGGGGGCAAGGGGCTGTGGGGTGGTGGTGGCAGTGGTCGGCGATTGAGGCCAGAGGGGGCCGCAGCGGCCGGGGGCAAGGGGGGGGGGAAAGGGTTGGTCGCTGTGAGTGGGGGGCGGGGGTGGGTAGTGGGAAATGAACGAGAGCCATTGGATTTGATTCAACGGCTCTCGTTTGTGGTGCACTGCATGCGCTGTAAAAGCATGCAGCTCACCACAAACTTCCGCTATGATATAGTGCCTTGTTCTTGTCCGGATCGTACTCATTAACGAGTAATTACACAAAAATATAGTTTTGTTTTTGCCCGGGTGAAAGATGAGGGAGACCGGGTTCCCTATTGGGTTTCTCAATTATCTCCGCTTTAGTTTTTCGGTTCACTATCAAGCTCCTTCCGGTTTATATTTTCATGTTCTCCAAAATATCTATGCTACTCAATTATTTGAGATAACGAAAAAAGTGTTGGCTGTAATGGGAAGCTTTTAGGCTAAAACACGTTACCATGAAATTTTTATTTTAGGGACTTTTGGTTTGATATGTTATGAGATAAAAAAATATTAAAAAAAAAAATCACTTACATTGAAAGATAATCATATCTCTGGTATCACTTGCACCTTTTATTTTTTTAAAATAATCACTCACATTGAACAAATTATCACTTATATGTCTTCATTCTTACACCGTTAATAAGTAGTTAAATATTTATTACATAATTAAAATTAGACCATATTTTAACTTGATGATATGAAAAACTCGAACACGTCATCAAGAAAAAGAATATATTTTAGCATTGTTTTCTTAACTAATTATTATATTGATTAAATATAAATATATAGACTGTGACATTAATGTTGGTAAGTGGTTAAATATTGATGATTTGATAAGGAAAATAATTTGATGACATAGCAAACTCGAACAGATCATCAAGAAAAATATAGTTTAATATTATTTTTCCAAAAATAAAAATAACTTACACCCTTGACATGTCTTAATTTGATGTTAAAGTATATTTTACCTTGATGACATGTCCGAGTTTGTCATGTCATCAACTTATTTTTTAACGAATGATCAATATGTAACCACTTATTAATATTAGTGTTAGAGTCTATATATAATCACCAATATTTTACCTTGATGATGTTTGCAAGTTTGTCACATCATCAAATGAGGACATGGTCCAACTTAAGCCATGTTATCAATATTTAACCACTTATTAACAACGTTAGAATACCATTGGTGTCGGTGATCATTTGTTTCAAAAGATAATTGATCATTTTTTTCAAAAAGAGGTTATAACTTATGATAATTGATCATTTATCATTTTTTAAAAACAGACAGTGTAAGTGATATTTTGTGCAAAAGGAGTGGTGTGAGTGACTTTTAGTCTAGGGGTTTGTTTGGTTGCCATGAAAATAGTGTAAATAAAAAAATTCACATAAAATAAAAGTACAATAAGATGAAATGACATGAAAATTTAAAAAAATTTTATTACATGTTTGGATAGTAAAAAATAAAATAAAAATAAAATATACTTTCCTATGTGGATGTACCCGTGTCTCGCAAAGATTCCCTCAACTTCTTTTGTTTAGGTTGTTTTCTAAATTTTTACGTAAACTTACTCTAACTGAAATTAAAATTTATTTTGATTAAATTTCAAGACATCTAAACAAAAGAAAAATTGTGACCTTTTTAAATTTCTTTCATACAATTTCAAAACAATCAAATATACCTTAAAGAAAAAGAAAAGGAATTAAGAAAAAAAGAAAAGGAATTAATTTTCTTATCATTATCTCATGTATTTGATTTAAAAAAATTTGTAACCATTCTCACTTTCTATTATTTCTTTACATTTTTTGTGGGAAAATTGTTGTAATGAATTTCCACCGTGATAGAAAACTATATTTTCTTGCAAACGAAACAAACACAAACGTGAGAAAATTATACTTTTCTCATATTTTATTTCTCTTTCTCATGATCTGAACAGACCACTTAGGATTGCTAGTCAAACTTGCTCTACTAGTAAGGCCGAGATCAAGATGCCTTGTACCTAAGGCCGCTCGTGCCATCACATTCCCATTCAACTTCAAACCTCCATATTTTTTTATGCTCTAGGCATTGCTTCTTGATGCTTTAGCCATTATACCTTCACTTATCAAAAATACGGCTGATCATTAGGCTGATTTAGTTAAAACCTACCTGAACCACAAACTCAAACAAACCAAAATTACATTATTTACTAATCCAATAAAATCCAAAATACAAACTGTAACCAAACCTAACAAAACAAATTAGATTAGTTTGGTTTGGTTTTAACCAAACATAGTCCAAATTAACTAAATTCCACCCATATTACATTTTCATTCATTTAATATTGCAAACTTACTCTCTCGCCTCTCTCTCTCAAGTAGGGATCATGGTTTGGTTTAGCTTGCTCTTTCTTCGGTTTGGATTATTTTCAGCTAAAAATAGAATTAGCACCTAAGTAAACTCCTAAATCGGTATCGATCTGTCTGTTTGACCTATTAACCAAATTATGTTCTACCTTGTTGGGTTGTCCCATATCAATTGTGATTGGTGTTAGTGACTTTATATAGATTAATTAGAAAACCTTATTCTTTAAATTAGTTTTTAGATTAAGAGACGTCCGTGACACCTATTACGAGTTTTTTTAATTATTATAAATCCTTTTGGGGGCTTCAAAGGCCTAACAGTAATATCAGAGCCTAGTTAATCGTAGTGTTTGTCTATGCCGATGTAGAAGTTTCTTTCATGAGTTTTCTCTGATGATTTAAGGGGAGTTTATCAGGTGATGATATATGATTTCCGTCTACTGAAGAGGAAATTACTAAACGATGATAATTTTGTGGTCGCCCAATGTGTAAATAGAAAATTATTCGGTTTGTCCTATGTTGGGCGTGATTGGGGTATTATTGAGTTTGTCCACATCGGCCGTGATTGGTGTTTGTGAATTATATATACGCTAAAGAAAACTTGAGCTAACTTTTAAACTAAGAAAATCCCGTAATACTTATTTTGAATATCTTTTAGTCGTTATAAGTCTCTTTGAGGAGCCCAAATGGCCCAATATGCCTTACATGTTAGTCTTCTCCGTCACTTGGCCAAATTGTCTCTAATAAGTCTTTAGGTTTCTTACAATGCAAAGGCCAAAACCCACCAAAAAACCTGCCCAACGTCTCAAGGGGCTGGCAGAAGCCCACTTGAAAATGGGAGGACGAGTGCTGCTCCTGACCATTCTCATTACTGCTCACATGGCACCAACTAGGAGAGGAAGAGACTCCTTTGTTTGAGAAAATCAAATTATTTCCCAAAGAGGAAGAGTAGTCTGATTTTTGAGGTATAGAGATAGTATCTTGCCACAAGAACAAAAAGGTATCTTGCCACTGTTGGACGCGTCTTTCTATGTTGGCCCAATAATTCAGGACGTGTCTTTTTATGTGCACCCAAGAGGAAGATCCCTAATTAGATTTCTCCAATTTTAAAACATAATTCCCTCAAACCTCTACTTTGCACAGGGCAGACATTAAAAAAAATACTTCAACTATCCGAGCTGTATTATTATTTACAGTGAATATGTAAAATCTAAAACAGATACAATTATGTAACACGATGGCAACGGCACCAGAATGCAGTACCTCCACCTCGACCTTGAGCCACTGCAATTTCTTCATCAATGTAGAACCAGATGAAGAAGGGATCCTTGGTGCTCGGTTCGTTTTCCTCTTTGTTTCCAAGGCTTATCTCCAGAGGCCCAAATGGCCCAACCTTTATCCTGATGCACTCAAACACAAATGCCAAGATCTTCTTCTTCCATGAAAACCTTCCCTCAAATGTAAAACTTCCAATAGGTCCCAGATACACTCCATTTTCAATTCTTTTCGCCTAAAATTGGTGAATAATTGTGAAGTCAACAACACACATTTTCTTCTATATTCGTTTTTCTGAAGACCAAAAAAATCATGGTTTTGATTGAAACACCTTAGCTGATTTGCACAACGAAATCACAAAGAAGCCATAACACAAAACAAAGAAAGGTCACATTCTCGGGATAGACGCAGTTTCCAACAATTGCAGGCTATATGATCCAGAGAAAAATTGACACTCAGAGCTTACTTCTTTCAGCAGGAATAGGAAAAACAAAGAAATTGACAATGAGGTTCATGATAACAAAAAGTATTAAATATTGAAACATTATAAGAAAAATTGTCAGAAGCTAAAAATTCCAAACCAAATACCCATCACAAAATAATCTTTGGTTATTAATTAACCAATTTTTACATCATCAAAACCATTTCATTCGGAGCTTGGAGGAATAATCAAAAGCACGCAAACTTACCAAGGCATCAAATCGTTGAACAGCAGTGATCGGAAAATAGCTTCCACGCTCTAGCTTGCCCTGTTGAGAAACAATGTAGTAAACAATTAATGAAGAGGTAACATTGACTCAAAGCTGCATATATAGTTCATGAGAAGCAGGAGAACTGAAATGAGAAAAAGCTCACCTGTGCAGTGAATATGAGCATCCAAGTTCTACCAGGAGATGCAGTCCCACCAAGAGTGTCGAGAAATGAAGAAGGATCGATTTTTGCATTCTTGATTACACTCAAAGCAGAGAGTAGTTCCTTTGCCGGCACCTTTCTTGTCATTGCAGCATTCTTGAGTATCCTCACGCTCTCTTCCAAATCCTAATTTTTTTTAATAAAGAGTATATAATTATGAATCAAGATCTTAAGGTGAAGATTGAATGCGGAACTATTGCAAGCCTATATTACATAGTATGGTACATGGGTTTATGGTGTTCTCGATTTAAGTCTTACATTGGGATTCGGCTTGGAAGTAAGTACTCCATTATATGGACTGGATGTCTCCTAAATGGCTAGTTACTTGGTATGCACCAAGGCTTTAACATTGCCGCTATAGATCTAGGCTCTAAAATTGGATAAAGTACAAAAGTAGTTGTGTTGAAAGGTATTGAATTGCCACCAATTAAAAATTTAGAGCAAATGAAAACCCAGCCATATTACCCCTGATAAATTTAGAAACATCTAAGTTGCTAATGCCTAATTTTGCTACCTACACGGTCTATATTATAACATATATAAGGTGTCATCTACTCATATTAATAAAAGGGAAACTAAATACAGGAATTTATTTAAAAGTAAGAGTATTGACCAATCTAATTACAACAAAAATTTTAAAAATAATAAATCAAATTATTATAATTTATCTTCTCGTTCAATTAGAATCATCTATTTTAAAATCAAAGTTGGATGTCAATCAGAATACCTTTAAAATATTAAATCATTATACTTTATCTTGTTATTTAACCAAAGTTTATTTATATAAAATTAAAGTCACTTTGTGATAAAAGTCTAAAAGTCGCATTAGCATGACATCTTGCCTAGTTACTATAATGGACATGGTGATGAAATAAAAATCTCTCTTTCTTAACATGACCATGAGTCACTAAATAGAAAATGCAATATATCAGCACATATAATTATTGCTGACAATCCTGAAATTATTCAAGCATTGTTTGACCATTGCCACCAAGAATCTAATTGAAGTACAACATGCCAAAATATTTAAGCATGAGAAAGCATTTCTTAAGATATTATCATTTTGATGAAGTCATGGTGCAACAGACATAAACAGAACAGCAAAAAAATACTAAACCTAGAAAAGTTACTATGATTAAATCAGTAACTGTGAATAACTATAGTGTAAAAAAGGAAAGCTATTTAAAACATTGAAGGTGATCGAATAATAGAAAAAAAATGCAGTGAATATTAAAGTATATATATTTGTTCAAATTGATAGAAATACGCAAACAAATTACGACCTCATCCTTGTCGAGGAGAATGGTGCTGGGTTGGGTCGTCTCTGAGGCTCTGGGACTGAGTATTGGAGACCGGAGTTGTTGGGTTCCTGGTCCGAACAAAGTTTGGAAACCAAACTTGAAAGAGGTGTATCTCAGGGCCGTTGAAGGTGTACCAAAAGAGCGGTGGGCGGGAGGAAAGGAGAGACGAGTGGCGGGTGGAAGACGAGAAAACGATGTGGAGGAAGTGGTCATGCTTGGGGGGTATAAAGTGCTCGGCAGCTATCATTTCCTTGCGACCGGAGTTGTTGGGTCTGTCAAGCTTGTTTTGCAGCATTTTCCCGCTCTTTGCTATCCAGACATCTGGGCTAGAAGCAGCATGATGGATGAGGAAAGTATCATTCTGTCCACCGCATAAAATAAATAAACAAATAAATTAGTAGAAATGCATGTGTGGCCCATATGAATTACAAGAGAAAATAGGTTATCATGATTAATATTTGATACAGTCAATCAAGTATGGCAAATTTATTATTTATGTGTGGACACCCCTACTAGATTATAATGAGTTAGGTTTTATAGAGTTAATTAAGTATGGCAAATTTATTATTTATGTGCATTTATAGAGTTCATTAAGTATGGCAAATTTATTATTTATGTGCCCCTACCTTCCGCACATAAATAATAAATTTGTCATATGTAATTGACTCTATAAAATATTAATCAGTATAACCTATTTTCTCTTCTAATTAATACGTAATCAAACAAAAATTGAAATCAAATTAGCCGTTCAAATTTGAGTTAATTCGGTTGGTTTGGTAATAGGCAAACAAAATGCTTTATGACTATTTCGGTACATATCTGAACCAAATTAAAGCAACCAAAATTTTAAAATATATATTATAAAATCTATATTTATATTAATTAGAAGAAAATTAGAATAGTTTTATTTTTATGATAAATTTTTATTTGCTTAATATGATGTATATTTAGAATTACTTATTAAATGATTATCTTCACTAAAATAATGATATAATTTTGATTAAATAATTAAATAAATCTTTTTTTATAAAAAGTCATTCAATTCGGTTGTTTGGTTACCGAACTGGAATATTTTGGTTCAATTTAGTTCGGTTTTTGGGATTCTTAAGTTTGGCTTCAGTTTTGAAATCTGATTGTTGTAAGTGATTCAGTAAATTCGATTTGGTCAGTCTGGAATGCTCACCCCTAATGGAAGGAACATATTTAATATAACGTGTGAGAAAGAAAGCATAATACGCAACAAAAATCCTAAGTATTGAAATTTGGATAGATTGAGTATGTCACATTAAAAAAATTACAACTCCAAAACTACGAAAATAAAAATTCTAAAATTTGGAGGAATGAAACTGAACTCTCGAAGGAATCCAACGGAATAAGAATCATGTCAATCAGAGTTTTTTAGTGAGGGTTATGATTTTTAAAAGTTGATGGATAAACCAAGAAAAATCTAAAACAAGGTACATGAACAAGATGTTTCTTTTGGATAAATAGTCTTGAAAGAACTCATGGTCCATTGAAAATATTAAGATTATATGATAGAGAGAAGATATTTTCTTAATGGTAATAAGATGTAAAAGAATCCGCTCACAAAGGTTTGTCCAGTCTAAATATGGAAACAAGTTAATAAATAAACGGAAAAAAGGAAAAATTTATAGTGAGCAAGTTGGAGACGATTACATGTGAACCAAGTCCATATCAACAACAAAGTGTTTGTTAAGATAAAATAAGGATTAATGTGGGGCTAAGCACTATACATTTACCGGAATCTAAATGGAGTCAAACATGATTAAAGAAGTCTTGTACTTAAATTATGCCTATGTAGTGTTAATTGCTTAGACGGTCAAAGGTTTAAGTAAACGGGTAGAAATACCTTAATATTATCTCTTACGCGGATATGGAATTGAGTTATTGGACATAAGACAGGTAAGATGTATATAAGGACACAAGTGGGACGATCTCTCTCTCAAATCACAACTCACGTCATCCACTTTTCCCCTTACTTGGTTGCAACGCCCAATGTAACACCCCACGCTGGTTTACTCTCAACCCGGACCAACACTGTTACAAAGGATCGAACTACTCGTAAACCGATTAAGTTGGCTGACCCAAAACCTAAACGGCTACGACATAACCCTCTCGACGTCTCAAGATGGAGCACGCCGCTAATGCGCAAACAATATATGAATGAGATGCAAAACCCTAACAGGATACTACGTGAATGTCATGATAATAATCACACACCAAAATAATTAAAATAGCAACAAAATTCATAAAACCTAGAATAAAACAGACAGAACCTCCCCTAAAAGTGCAATAAGGGGACGACTTGTTAAAAACATGGCACAATATAGTATATATATAAAACAATAATTTATATCGCAATAGAATTCAAATCATCCACACATATTGTAATTGGCATCTCAGCCCACCTGCAATTCATGCTCATCATGTTTTTGTTCATTTTCAATTCAACATAGCTGATCATTCCTGGACATTTAGAACATTTCCAAGCATTTCTAAAACAAGGCATACAAGCCTCACAAACACATGCATATATACACAAACATGTAAATCTAATACAACAGCCAATCACATCACATCTTACGCAAAAGTCGGCGCGGCGCCAGGTATGTGTGTGCAATGCAAACGCTAATCCTTCGTCAAGGCCGGCATACACCATTCATCGTCCTCACCTACATATAGTAGAAAAACGTCAGCAACGGGTGTCACTGGTCCGGAAATAACTAATATCAAACTGGAACATGAGAGCAAACTCTCATGGAAAGCAAACAATCATATATCTTCCTCAAGAACTCTCATAAGGGCAACTACAAAGGAGCCGTTGAGCAGCTAACTCAACAGCATCCTGATCTATCTGGTACTGTGCCACTCTCAGCACTTCTTTTTCAGTACTTCACATAAAACTTTATCCTAAGCCCTCTCCGAACCTCCATATTACTCCTGGCCTTGAGCACGAAGGCCGAGCACTCTCAGGCAGTCGCCTTTAGTACCCTTTGAACCACAAGTCTGGACATGCGCTGTACTAAACAGTACCCGTAAACCTCCACGTTCTCCGGGTGTGAGGAACTCAAACACGGAGTTGTCAGGATCCCTCGGGAATGGAACAGTCCGCTGGCACTAATCCAGAGCCCGCTTTGACTGGCACGGCATCCGCTCATGGCACGTGCAAGTCGATTTATCTTCTCTTGTCTCACTGAAAACTCGATAAAACTATTTATAGGGTTGGGTCGGGATTTATTATAATAGGCCCGAAGGCAACTTGAGGTGGATCTTATTTTTGAAAACAAGCTCGAGGGATCTCATCCTCGAGGGTTATTAATTCCGAAAACAATCGACCAGATGACCCGTGTTAGGTGGGGTCCGATAAATCATCCACCTGACATGTTCTACAATCAATAAATCAAATCACCGATAGAGTAGAGCGATAAAACCTGAGAAGCATGTCCTAACGGACCTGTCAGAAGCTCCAAGCGCAGTCTCGTGCCTAGACGGCGAGCTCCTGCAACGAACCTACATGAACATAACTATTTACTAACGCCCATACATATATGATGCACGCCTATATAACTAATATATCCACATTCATACATGAATCTAATCAAACATGACAATCATCTCAACAATCACACTAAATCTCTAATTGTCAAGCAAGTTAATAATTTTATGATTTCCTACGTTACTTATTACCTAACACTTTTAATTCCAATTTCAAAGCATACCTATTCTAATTAGGTGACAATGGTTTAATCAATTTAATCCGTTTAACTTAATACTAGCATGCAAAACCTAATTCATGCAAATTCATAAATTAACTCAGTTAACAAGCATTTAATTAACTATTCAATGGTTTACTAACAATTCCATTAGCAAGCATTTACATCACGCAACACAATCTACGCTAATCATCACATGTTTATCATAATTCACAATTAATTAAACTAAAATCATGAAATTAATAAAATTAATTTCAATACGCTACCATGACCACAACATGTATGTAATAATTCTAAAAAAAGGGAAGAACCACCTCGCGATCGGTGCTGAAATCGGTGCCGACGGACGAAGGCGGTGAAGGCGAGTCGACGGTTTTCCGGCGACTGTGCCGGCGGTTTTCCGGCAGTTCCGGTGGTTTTCTGGCGACTGCTCCGGCAGGGCAATCGGAGGTAGGGGTTAGCACCGTCTCGGCGAGCTTGACCTAATGGTGGTGACGACAAGGGCAGCCGCGGCGGCGATGGCCACCGACGGCGGCGTCGAGTGCGGTCGGGGCGGTCGGTCGCTCCGATCAGACCCACGGCCGGCCTCGACGGCGGCGCTAGGTAAGGGGGAAAGGTAGAGGAAGTCGAGGGGAGAGCTTCGACGTCACGGCGGCGGCGGTCCGGCGCAGACGGCGGTGGAATCGCGTCGGGAACGGCCGTGAAATCGAGGGCGATTTCCGGCATCGCGACGGCTGGACGGTGGCCGGGCGTGGTCGGGGCGGCAAGGCGACGGCACGGCCGGGCTGGGCGGCGTCGATCGGCGGCGAGGTGGCGTCGACGGCGGTGGCAAAAGTCTCAAGGGCGGCGGCTAGGTGAAGACGTCAGGGGTTTGGGGGAGGAAGATGAGAAGTATAGGGTGGTGGCAAACTTGTAAATAAGACTTGACTCGACACCGGCTCGAGTCAAGAATGATAACTAACTCGGAATAAATCCTAGAAAAATCCAGAAAAATTGGGAAAAATCCCATAAAATCAAATAAAACAACACAACATCCAAATGACATGCTGTATAACTAATAACCCACCCGAAGACCATCTAACGCGTCCTAATGCGTTATTCGGCCTAAACTAATTCTACGGTCACAACATGAAAAAATAAAAATCAACTGTATACTCTCATATCTACTGATAACTCAGTCTGCTGATGCGTATCTGACGCTATCATCGATACTTGGGTATACATGAACCCTCATAGCACGTGTACACGGTCGGCCTCGGCCCCGCACACGTGTTCTGAAAGCTGAACTGACTCGAACCACGGTCAAACTGACCGGCTAACGACTATAAAACCCTGACTCGAGTCGCGGGTTTTACAACCTTCCCTCCTTATAAAAATTTCGTCCTCGAAATTTTAAATCAAGGAGGCGTCAAACATAATGCTGTAAACTGTAATCGAGGTTGGAAACTGGAGTACCTGGTCCAGAAGCTGGCTGCTCGAACAACTCGGGATACCTCCTCCTAATCTCGTCCTCACGCTCCCATGTAGATTCTTCAACTCCGCGTCGATTCCACTGCACTCGTACTAAGGGAACCTGCTTACGTCTGAGGGTCTTCACTTGACGATCAACTATCCTCGTTGCATCCTCAGGATACGTCAAGTCAGGACGGAGTTCTATCCCTTGGAAACTGATAACGTGGGAGTTATCTGGGTGGTACTTCTTCAATAAGGACACGTGGAACACTGGGTGTACGGCTGATAGGTGAGGCGGCAATGCCAAGCGATAGGCCACCTGACCTACACGTTCTAGAACGTCGAATGGTCCTATGTACCGCGGGCTAAGCTTCCCACGCATACCAAACCTCATGTTTCCCTTGGTTGGTGACACCTTCAGAAGAACATGTTCTCCGACCATGAAGTGAACCTCACGTCGACGTTGATCAACGTAGCTTCTCTGTCGGTCCTGAGCTGACCTCATTCTCTTTTTAATCCGCATAACCACATCCTGTGTCTGCTAAACCATCTCTGGTCCAACTATCATTGGCTCACTGCCCTGTACCCAACACACTGGGGATCTGCACGGCCTACCATATAGAGCTTCAAATGGTGCCATCCCAATGCTAGCCTGGTAACTGTTGTTGTAAGCAAATTCCACCAAAGGCAAATGCTCTGCCCAGTCGCCTCCAAAATCTAGCATACAGGCCCTAAGCAAATCCTCAAGAATCTGAATAGTTCTTTCAGACTGCCCATCTGTCTGAGGGTGGAAAGCGGTGCTGAACTTCGACTCTGTGCCCATGGCTGCCTGAAAAGCTCTCCAGAAACGGGATGTAAACCGTGGGTCTCTGTCTGAGATGATCTCCAACGGAACTCCATGTAGTCGTACTATCTCATCCCGATACAAGGTCGCCAAAGTGGATAATGGGTAATCCATTCTAATAGGGATAAAATGTGCAGACTTCGTTAGTCAATCCACTATTACCCATACTGCATCTCTTTGCTGGCGGTTCTTAGGCAGACCAACTACAAAATCATAAGCTATACTCTCCCACTTCCACTCTGGGGTCTTCAGTGGCTGTAAGGTCCCACCGGGGCGCATGTGTTCAGCCTTCACCTGTTGACAGACTAAACACCTGGCTAGGGTGTCAAAAACCTCTCTCTTCAATCCTGGCCACCAATAGGATCGCCGAACATCGTGATACATCTTCACTCCACCGGGATGCACTATGCACCTCGAGGTGTGGGCGTCGTGAAGAATAGTCCTACGAAGTCCGGGATACTCAATGACGTCCGGAACGAAAAGACGTCCTCTCAATCTGACCAGTCCATCTGCATCTCTGACCAAATCTCTGTGAACTCCCTGCTCTAACCACTGAGTCAACTGTTTATCCTCATTCTGTGCAGCTCTAATCTGTTCAAAAATACTCGGCTGAATCGAGAGTCTAGCAATCATTCCAACTAACTGCCTCTGGCGTGTATCAATCGGAGTCACTGAAGACTGCTGCCATCCCCACTGAGTCTCGAACTGGCCTCCTACTTAAGGCGTCTGCTACTACATTCGCCTTGCCCTCATGATATGAGATATCAATCTCATAATCAGACAACAACTCCAACCATCTCCTCTGTCGGCTGTTCAAATCTTTCTGTGTGAAGATATACTTTAGACTTTTGTGATCAGTCAAAAGTCGAAAGGAAGTCCCATAGAAGTAATGTCTCCATATTCTGAGGGCAAAAACCACTGTTGCAAGTTCCAAATCATGAGTAGGGTAGTTACACTCATGCACCTTTAGCTGACGAGATGCATATGTGATAACCTTATCTCTTTGCATCAAAACACAACCTAGCCCAATTCCTGAGGCATCTGTGTAGACTACAAAGTCATCATGCCCCTCTGGTACTGTGAGAACTAGGCGCTGAAGTCAATCTCTCCTTCAGCATCCTAAAACTCTGCTCACACTCGTCAGTCCATACAAAGTGTTTGTCCTTCCTAGTCAGCTGTGTGAGAGGAGCTGCTATGGAGGAAAAACCCTGTATGAAACGACGGTAATATCCTGCTAGACCAAGGAAACTCCGTATCTCGGAAGGCGTTCTCGGTTGTCCCCACTGTACAACTGCCTCTATCTTCACTGGATCCACTGAAATCCCTGCTGCTGATATAATATGCCCTAAGAAGTTGACCTCTGAAAGCCAAAAGTCACACTTTGCAAATTTTCCGTACAATCTATGCTCTCTTAGGGTTTGTAACACTGTATGGAGATGCTGCTCATGTTCTTCTCTCAATAAAGAATACACCAAGATGTCGTCCATAAAGACTATCACAAATTGATCCAAAAAGAGACTGAACACTGAGTTCATTAGGTCCATGAATGCTGCTGGAGCATTTGTCAATCCGAAGGGCATAACCAAAAATTCGTAGTGTCCATATCTTGTTCTAAATGCAGTCTTCGAAATATCCTCTGCCCTAATCCTCAACTGATGGTAGCCGGATCTCAAGTCAATCTTCGAAAAGACCGTTGCTGAGCTCAACTGGTCAAATATATCATCAATGCAAAGAAGAGGGTATTTGTTCTTAATGGTCACATGGTTTAACATTCTATAGTCGATGCATAAACGCATGCTTCCATCCTTCTTCTTCACAAACAACACCGGTGCTCCCCACGGTGACACGCTCGGTCGGATAAAACCCTGATCCAACAGTGTCTGCAATTGCTCCTTAAGCTCTCGGAGTTCTATTGGTGCCATCCTACATGGTGTTCTAGAGATGGGGTTGTCCCTGGCATCAAATCTATCGCAAAATCAACTTCTCACCTCGGTGGCAATCTGGTGATCTCATCTGAAAAGACATCTGCAAACTCCCTGATAACTGGAATCAGCTCAACCCTGGGCTTGTCCCTTGAGCCATTATGTTCTGCCGACACCAAAGCGGCCATCAACAACTCACAACCCCTGTCCAACTGTCTCACTACATTCTGATAGGAGATCCAACCTTTCTCTCTATTTCTGCCCTAACCCTAGAAAAGAAAAGGCACCTTCCGTGTCGAAAAGTCACCATCTTCTTCCCGTAATCTATTAAAGCTCCTCTGGACATCAATCATCCGAAGATTACATCGAACTCTGTCATCTTGTCACGACAGTTGTGCCCGTTAATGCCTCTTCAATTGTGGCTTCATACATCTTCACCGGTTGTTCCATCGGGCATACCATGCTCTTAAACATGCCAATCGCTGATGAAATCCATAAAAAAGCCACTTCTGCACTCTGGCTTCCCTAGGAAAGAGCGCCCTCCATTTTTTTCACAAATTGTTCATACTGCCAGAATCCACCATCTCTTATGTCTGTATATTTGTTTGGGCCCTCACCTATCTCAAACTGTGGTGACGGCGACACTCCCACCTCCAGTATACTACTCCTTGTTGTCTGCCCACTAATAGCTCCAAGGGGTCCACTATCATGAATGCCCATCCCAGTCTGAAGAGGAGCAATTAGGGAAGCTGTAGGGATGGTCCCCTGCTGCACTGATGGGGGAGGAGGTGGTGGCGGGTAGCCCATGGGAGAAGCGGCCCCTCCTCATACTCTGTCATCTCCTAACGACCTCTTCTCAACTCGGGCTATGGAGAGGGCTATCTGATAGAGCTCTCTCCTGAACTCTTCCTAGCTCTCTTCTATCTGCCTCTATGTCTCTACCAATTGGGTAATGATTGTATCTCTCTCAGTCTGGCGACTACGAGAACTTAGGTGGCTAGTCGAGGCGCGCACATTGGCTTCTCCTGACGGTGGTTGAGCTCTCAGCCTACTAGATGTTGTCTCGCTGGGCGCACCACTAGGACTAGTACACTTAGGAGGAAAAGGAGATGGATACCTGGTCTGGGTCCTGCGAGTTCCATGCAGTAACCATGGTGACTAACGCTCACTAATCAAACTTGTGCACACTGTCATTCAACTATGTGGTGAGAAATCTACAAACTTTAATGAGTAAATCAAGAAAACATACCTGTCGGCTTGACTCAGACTAGCTTTGCACACACATGACCTGTAATGGTATTTTCCATCTTAATCGATCAAGAGTAGGCGCTGATACCAATCTTGAAACACCCCAATCCGGTTTACTCTCAACCCGGACTAGGACTATTACAAAGGATCGAACTACTCGTAAACCGATTAAGTTGGCTGACCCAAAACCTAAACGGCTATGACATAACCCTCTCGATGTCTCAAGATGGAGCATGCCGCTAATGCGCAAACAATATATGAATGAGATGCAAAACCCTAACAGGTTACTATGTGAATGTCATAATAATAATCACATGCCAAAATAATTAAAATAGCAACAAAATTCTTAAAACTGAGAATAAAACGGACAGAACCTCCCTAAAAGTGCAATAAGGGGACGACCTGTTAAAAAAAATAATTTCTATCTCAATAGAATTCAAATCATCCACACATATTGTAATTTGCATCTCGCCCACCTGCAATTCATGCTCATCATGTTTTTGTTCATTTTCAACTCAACATAGCTGATCATTCCTGGACATTAGAACATTTCCAACCATTTCTAAAAGCGGGCATACAAGCCTCACAAACACATGCATATATACACAAACATGTAAATCTAATACAACAGCCAATCACATCACATCTTATGCAAAAGTTGGCGCGGCGCCAGGTATGTGTGTGCATGCAAACGCTAATCCTTCGTAAAGGCCGGCATGCACCATTCATCGTCCTCACCTACATATAGTAGAAAAACGTCAGCAACGGGTGTCACTGGTCCAGAAATAACTAGTATCAAACTGAAACATGAGAGCAAACTCTCATAGAAAGCAAACAATCATATATCTTCCTCAAGAACTCTCATAAGGGCAACTACAAAGGAGTCGTTGAGTAGCTGACTCAACAGCATCCTGCTCTATCTGGTACTGTGCCACTCACGACACTTCTTTTTAGTACTTCACATAAAACTTTATCCTAAGCCCTCTCTAAACCTCCATATTACTCCTGGCCTTGAGCACGAAGGCTGAGCACTCTCAGGCAGTCGCCTTTAGTACCCTTTGAACCACAAGTCTGGGCATGCGCTGTAGTAAACAGTACCCGTAAACCTCCACGTTCTCCGGGTGTGAGGAACTCAAACGCGGAGTTGTCAGGATCCCTCGGGAATGAAACAGTCTGCTGGCACTAATCCAGAGCCCGCTTTGACTGGCACGGCATCCACTCATAGCACGTACAAATCGACTCATCTTCTCTTGTCTCACCAAAAACTCGATAAAACTATTTATAGGGTTGGGTTGGGATTTATTATAATAGGCCCGAAGGCAACTTGAGGTAGATCTTATTTTCGAAAACAAGCTCGAGGGATCTCATCCTCGAGGGTTATTAATTCCGAAAACAACCAACCAGATGGCACGTGTTAGGTGGGGTCTGATAAATCATCCACCTGACACGTCCTACGATCAATAAATCGAATCACCGATAGAGTAGAGCGATAAAACCTGACAAGCGTGTCCTAACGAACCTGTCAGAAGCTCCAAGCGCAGTCTCGTGCCTAGACAACGAGCTCCTGCAATGAACCTACATGAACATAACTATTTACTAACGCCCATACATATATGATGCACGCCTATATAACTAATATATCCACATGCATACATGAATATAATCAAATATGACAATCATCTCGACAATCACACTAAATCTCTAATTCTCAAGCAAGTTAATAATTTTATGATTTCCTACGTTACTTATTACCTAACACTTTTAATTCCAATTTCAAAGTATACCTATTCCAATTTGGTGACAATGGTTTAATCAATTTCATTCGCTTAACTTAATACTAGCATGCAAAACCTAAATCATGCAAATGCATAAATTAACTAGTTAACAAGCATTTAATTAACTATTCAATTGTTTACTAACAATTCTATTCGCCAACATTTACATCACGCAACACAATCTACGCTAATCATCACATGTTTATCATAATTCACAGTTAATTAAACTAAATCATGAAATTAATAAAATTAATTTCAATACGCTACCATGACCACAACATGTTTGTAATAATTCTAAAAAAGAAGGAAGAACCACCTCACGATCGGCGCTGAAGTCGGTGCCGATGGACAAAGGCGGTGAAGGCGTGTCAGCAATTTTCCGGCGACTGTGCCGGCGGTTTTCCGGCAATTCCGGTGGTTTTCCGGCGACTGCTCCGGCGGGGCAATCAGAGGTAGGGGTTAGCACCGTCTCGGTGAGCTTGACCCAATCGTGGTGACAACGAGGGCAGCCGCGGTGGCGATGGCCACCGACAGCGGCGTCGAGTGCGGTCGGAGTGGTCGGTCCCTCCGATCAGACCCACGGCCGGCCTCAACGGTGGCGCTAGGCAGGGGGAAAGGTAGGGGAAGTCGAGGGAGAGCTTCGACGTCACGGCGGCGGCGGTCCGGCGCAGACGGCGGCAGATCGCGCCGGGAATGGCCGTGAATTTGAGGGCGATTTCTGGCGTCACAACAACTAAACAGTGGCCGGGCGTGGTCGGGTCGGCAAGGCGACAGCATGGCCGGGCTGGGCGGCAATGAGGTGGCATCGACGGCAGTGGCCAAATCTCTAGGCGGCGGCTAGGGTTTGGGCGGTGAAGGGAAGGTGTCGGGGAAGAGGATGAGAAGTATAGGGTGGTGGCAAAGTTGTAAATAAGACTTGACTCGACACCGGCTCGAGTCAAGAATGATAACTGACTCGGAATAAATCCTATAAAAATGCAGAAAAATTGGGAAAAATCTCATAAAATCAAATAAAACACCACAACTTCCAAATGACATGCCGTATAACTAATAAACCACCCAAATACCATCTAACGCGTCCTAATGCGTTATTCGACCTAAACTAATTCTATGGTCACAACATGAAAAAATAAAAATCAACTGTATGCTCTCATATCTACTGATAACTCAATTTACTAATGCGTATCTGACGTTATCATCGATACTTGGGTATACATGAACCCTTATAGCACGTGTACACGGTCGGCCTGGGCCTCACACATGTGTTCTGAAAGCTGAACTGACTCGAACCACGGTCAAACTGACCGGCTAACGACTATAAAACCCTAACTCAAGGTTCGGGTTTTACACCCAAGCCCTCTCCCTCCCCTCTTCCTTAGTTCCTTGGTTGAGAAAATGTGTTCCAATCCTTCCTTCTTCAAGTTTGGTGAGTTTGAATTGTGTTCTCCCTAGTTTTTCAAGAAAGGAACAATAGGGCTTGTGTTCTAGGAGAAATCAACATGGTTAAAGGTTAGTAATTAGAACCTACATAATAATTTCATGGAGTTCATCCGTGCATATCATAAATCATCATGTTTTATTACTTGTTGAATTAATTTGCGCTTGATTTTTATGCAAGTTGATGTTTTTATTCAAATTTCATGGAAGAATATTATAGAATTGTTATTAAAATTTAAGAACTTGATCAATGATTGAGTTTAATTTCTTGTTTAGATGTTTAAAAAGATATTATATGATAATTAATGAATCCATTAGATTAAAGAATGAATTAGGAATGTTTGTATAATTTGTGACTTGTTTAGAACGAATTTATGAATTGTATGAGTTTACCCACTTAAGAAAAATCACGAGGTAAATCATAATAGATTAAAAACTTGCTATAACACATGATTTTATGATCAGAAAGCTTAAAAACCCAAACTTTTTCTCTAAAATTCGATAAGAACGGATGAGAAACAAGAAAAATAAGCTAGAGCTTCACCGTAGTGCCAATGCCACGACACTTATTCAACGCCATTGCTTTGAAAAAAATATAGAACAAGCCTCATTTGAGCACCGCAGCCCTCAAACCTGGGGCATTGAGAGCCGCGGCACCGAAATCCTTATTTCCTATTTTTCTCCGCCCAATCTTAAAACGGTTATAACCTTTGCTGTAGAACTCAGATTCAAGCGATTCTTTTTGTGTTATGACTGTCATGATATCTAGTTTGCACCTATTAGATTTCTATAGTTTTGGATAACTATCTCGAGAGTTATGTATTTCCAAAGTTAGGGTTTGACTTTATGTTTTATTGATGTTATGCTTCAAGTATGCTATGTTTGTGATTAGATAATCACTGTACGCGTCTGTGATTAGATAATCATTGTACGATGATTATATGATGTTGTATACATGTTTTATGAGTTGTTTGCATGTTGTATAAGCTTCATGTCCATGTCATGTCATGCATATCAAGTATGCATGGATAAGCTAGTCCATGCATTAATATAATAGTATATGTTTGTTTAGATTAGGAGTTGCGCAACCGTGCAACTAGGAAATCAAAGCTTCTCAGCAATCTAGGTCATTTAGTCATATTTAGGGAATTTTATGCTCCCTTATGTGCCGATGTTTGGACAAATTAATTGTTGATTAAACCAGTTTTCTAACAAGTTATTGTATTATAATTACAAGTAACCATGTTATCAAGTAATCAATATATATGTATCAAGTTCAACTTATAGTTTTCAAGTGTTAAGTTGAAGCGCAAGGCCTAGACCTAATGGCATGTTTTCAAGTAGTTTTATCCAAACTCATGATGGTTTAGTAGACGTACTGTACCATAAATTTTGATACATCTCCCTTAATCAAAGACCAAAGTCAATGTTCCAAGGCTACTATCTTGACGGTGCTAGTGATCACCACTAGCTTTGTAAAATCCAAGTTGTTGGCTTCATAGTTTTAGTCATAGTTCGCTTGTGAACCAAGCCGAGTGCTTTCTGTAAGGTTTTATTAATCATTTGTATGCTATGTGTTATGGTATGTTGTATGCATACCAAGGCACGAATCACTGTGGACCTAGTTATGTTTGTTTGAACGAGTGTATGTCTCGACCTTTCTCATCTTTTATAGGATGTATGTGTGGTAGATAGACCACATGACCGCATCCCCATGAGTCTAGAATTATCTCATCTACATTGGTATATGTCTATGGTGCATTGCGTCATATTTTGATCGAGAAACTAGGGTTTGGGCACCTGGTGCCAGTGCCGTTGCACCAAAACCCAGAGCTTTTGCATTGGGAGGGCGCCCTTGTGCCATCACCTATCAACTCATAACAAGTGGATGATTCTGATTGGCCAGCGTGGCTGGAACTAAATGGCAGTAGCCTTGCGCCCTACTAGGGCCCTTACACTTCTTGTTTTCAAGTTTTTTTAACCTTCCTTTGCCCCTCCTTCACCTCCTAACCCCTCCTAGACCTTCTCCTCCTCATCCTCCAACTACTGGAAAGAAGCTTTGAAGGCTACCTAGGCTTGGAAACTACTTCCTTCTCCCCTTCTTCCTTCTGCTTTCTTCTCTACCTTTGTTATGTCTTCCCTCTCTTCTTTTTCTTTTCTTTACTGTGTTTGATGGATGATTGGTTGTATGTTTGATGTTAGACTTTTATAGGTTATAGTTTGCCTCTTCAAGGTTGTATTTATGCTAAGTTTGAGATCTAGTTACTTAAGAATAAGCATACATGTCATTTTGAAGTAGACATGATCAAGCATTCCACCATGTATGAACCAATCTTCTTAGATCTATAATATCTCACTCATTTGGCATCATAAAAATATGATTTTTGTTGAATTACACTCCCAATTCATTTGGCTTCACAACCATGTGTATTTTTCCTATGTTGCATATCTATATCATGCTGGAAAGATGATAGAGCTACCACATATAAGCTATTCTTTACTGAATGTAGATTTGTGATGCATGTTGCATATTTTAGATCATGAAATGCATTTGCTCATGTAGGAGTCAGCTACACGTTCATAAAATTTCATACTAAAATAAATTCATTAAGGGCTTGAACAACATGTATAATCAAAGACTGCACGCACTGTCTTGTGAAGGTTTTGTCGCTGGTCGACTTAGGATAAGTAAAACCAACTACTAAGAAGACTTCTAAAATCCTGATAAAATTAAATTATGTTCCAATAAGTATATAATAGAAACCTACCAAAAATGAGGTTGATTTAAGGTAATCTGAGTGGTTAAATAAATTTCATTTCTGGAGTGTGCAGAGAAGCAGCATTGAACCCTAGTCTTTGTCATTTCTTGTAAAATTTGGTTCACAGGGTTGTGTGTAAAATTCCTTGAAATTTTGCACAGATGTTGTCTTAGGATCCCTCTGGGCCTATCTAAAATTTTAGAGCATTAGACACCTCTAAGGCCCATTAATACTTTTCTTCCCATCCTATGTCAGTTTAACCCTGAATTTCAAGTTATTTAGGCCTTAATTTCTCTAGGATAGCCTAGATAGTTTTTAAGCACAATGTTTTATAGAGATCAAGCCCATAGTGTTAGGAGCCCATAGAAATTTTCCCTAGAATTCATGTCCACTAGAAGACCATGAACAATGCCCATTAAGTTAGAAGTGTAGTCCAGGCCCAAGACATCCAGAAATGGTCCACTAGATAAATGTGTTTAGAAACCCATTAAGATCATCAATCTAGCCACCATAAAAAAATTAAGATTATATAATAGCCCATTAGAAGTAAGTCCACTAAATTTCAGTCGAATCAAAGCCCATTTAGGGTGTTAAAAAATTTGTAAAGTAATGCAGCTCTAGTAAAACATGAACTAGAGTTTGATTAGGGTTTCATTTAATTAATCCTAAATGAACCTCTAAGCCTCCTCATTTGTCATTAAACAATTTCTTAGTGATTAATGTATTAGTAATTAACGTAATTCTAGTGTTCAGCTTAATACTGCAGGACGAGGAGGAGTTTGACTACTGGTCGGTTGGAAAATAGCCGGGAAGCAACAGTATTGCCGACGGGAGCAACGACATCGCTAGAGGTGATCGTGGCCACGGTGGAGGTCAATGTCGGTCTCAAAAGGAAGATCTCAGTAAGGGGAAACTGTATGGGCGGTCGGATCGGCCGAAGGTACCTCGTCATCACCGAATAAAGACCCAAACGGTGGTGGCAGCGATGATGAATAGTGATCAAAATTGTCGCCGACGGCAACTTCGGCGACACCGATGGTGACGGTGCATACTGACCAATAGCCAGCCACGAGGTAGTCACGGCTGTACCAATCCGGTGACTGGAGGAGGATCGGGTCCAGCCGCGGCAAGCCGAAGTGGTGGCAATGGTAATGGTGTAAAAGTTTGAAAGTCATGAAATCTCTGAAAGATAATTGGGTAGTGGGGCCCACCTATGGATATATGCAATATACATATGGACGGAAAGCTCGGATCAAGGCCGTCCATAGTCAAAACTGACTCGAGTCCTAATAGTAACTCTATAGGGGGAATCGAGGCAAGAAGGTTAAATAGGCCTCAAACCCTGAACTCAATCAAGATGGGCCCACAAAGGCACAATCTAGTGATCTGAAATTCCTATGCTACATGCAAATGAAATACTCAGAAAATCCCAAATGGATACTAAATACTGCATCGGCCTATATAGGCCTAAAATCATGTTAACTTACAAAAATCATATGTATATCTCGCGTATACACTGATAACTCATACTCTACTTTATCATAATTGAAATTATCATATGCATGTTGGGTATACTCAACCTAACCTCTATAACATGCTCATATGGCCATCTGGGCCTCATACTTATATTCATAAAATTGTTTTGTCTTGCGCTCACTCGATATTCGAGACTGCCCGAAACTGAACAAAACTAAAATCAAGTAAAACCCTAAGCCGAAACTAGGGTTTTACACATAAAGTGTCAAAGCCCATTGGTCTAAATTTTAGCCCATTTAGACATTTGGCTCGTTCATGAGGTTTAGTCCGTTCAATTAAATTATGGTTAAATCTAAGTGTGTAATTATCTACTAAACATATTTTGCAACCTTAAACCCCAATTATGTTACTTAATGAGGTTTATCATGCAATTAAATAAGATAATTAATTTAAAAAAATATTTCAATGTATGTGTATGGGTTGAGGCCTTGCCTCATTTTACATGCTAATGTCATTTAAGTGTAATTCAAGTTTCATCTCATTGTTACTATACATTGGTTGAAATCGCCAAGTTAGGGCGAGGAGCTCTACACATCTACGTTTGTAAGACTCTTCTACTTCATCTCTGTTTAACTTATTGAATGAGGTTTTTAACAAGTTTTAAACATAGGACGACATCGGTTGTGTTTTATTGGATCACTCCGATATCAGGCCACCTATTTGAGTTTTTCAGAAGTTTAACAAAACTTCAAGGCTGAGATCTCTTATGGTTTTCAAATATGAACATCGAGAAGTTTATGATATAAGTCCCTACTCAAGCCTAGTACTATGCAAGTTAAAATGGTTTTATGGTTTTAGGATCATGAGAGTAATGTACTAAGAAGTAAGATTACACTAGCAGAACCATCAAGGAATTAGAGGCTCATGGCCGTGGTAGGGGTCCCTCATGTATTAGATGTTGTACTCAGATTTTATTATGGATTGTATTAGTTTGTGGGCATAATAGGCCCTGAACTTTTTTGAGACCATATATGATTTTGGAGTCGTATTCATGTGATGCTCGGATTGCCTACATGTGTATCATTGTTACTTTATTATTATTATCGTTATTCAAGGTGTTAACTTTGGGGTAAAGACTAACATTCTTCTTTAATGTGGAGCCTCAAAGTGCTTGAACATGATATGAAGCACTTGAGGTACACTAAACTGATTTAGATGTGGTCGTGTGTGTGTTTAAGTAAAGTGGATGGAAGAGCATATGGTTCATACCTTGTGAAGAACCACGTGAAGACAAAGTGTTTGGCTATAATGCTTGTGTACTTGAAGAATGTATCTGTGTTATTTAATTTCATATGTGGGGTATATAGAATAGGTAACCATGATCCAGTGTCATTTAATGCTATACATCATCCGATAATAAGTTACCTAACTCAAACACTAGAACTAAGTTTATGAACTCGATTTTTCATCCGCATCTTTTAAAGGTAAGCCTTTTAGCTACATTGGAAGTATTGCTTTCGTGTGGCTCAAAGTGAACATCACATATGCAAATCACCTTTTAGTTGCAGGGGAGGTGTTATCTCTCTTGTGGCTCAGAGTGCCCATGTTAAGAACTCCCTCAAAGTTAAGATCCTTCCTATGATAGTGTAATCAGCATTCATTGTATGAAAACTTTAGTATTGTTTCATCTTAAGCCTCTTTGAGAGTTGATATCCGCTTCTGTAAAGTTGTCCAAATCAATAGTCCAATAAACAGCTTTTCGACTTATAACATTATGATTCAGTCCAAGTTCAGGCTGAATTGGAGTGTTATAATAATAATATATTATTTTTATTTTGTTGAATTTTAATTAGTTGAATATCCTACTTTTCATTAGAGCGTGACTTAAAATTCCCCTTTCATTAATTAAAATTGAGCACTCTCCTATTAAGGAAAAACTATCTACCAAATTAGTAAATCTAATTGAGATTATTATTCTTAAATTAGGGATATCGACAATAGCTAATTGATGGCACAACAAGTAGGGGTGAGCACTTGGTTGGTTTGTTCCTATCCGACTGAACCAAATTAATCAAACTCTACTCAGCACCTGGATTTTGTAACTGAACCCAAACCAAAATACCCTTAAAAGCAAACCAAAAGGAATTATTTTGGTCAATTTGGTTCAATAATTGAATAACTAAATTACACCAAAAGTTATAAAAAAAATTGTTAAATTATTTAATGAAACTTGTATCATTATTTTAGTGAGTATAACCATTTACTAAGTAATTTTAAATGTATATAACTATATATAATATCAAATATAAAATTTAATAATATAATTGTTATAACTTCATGATAATTGACGTAAAATATAGATTTTGGAATATTTGTCTATAAAAAAATTGGTTAATTCTATTATTTCAGTTTGATTTAGCTTTAAACCAAAATATTAATATGCACGTTGGTTTCCGTTGGCCCAATTGAAAGAATTGCCAATTTAGGTTTGGTTTGGTTCAGTTTGGTTTGATTTAATTTTCAGTTTTTACCAAATTATGCCCACCCTTAACTACAAGTTTCCACCCTTTTTGAAATTTCTATTTCTATTAAGAACTACTAAAACAAACCACCAAGCATTCATTTATAATGGAAAATTAAATCTGCTGCAATTATTTATTTCTTTGAAAAAAGCTTAATTTGGCTAAATAGCCTTATATAGAATACTTGATAACTAATATTATAGTTTTTAAAACTGGGTCAGACCGGCCAGTCCGACTTAGTATACCAGGGCCAAATCTGGTCCGAGCAGCTATATTGTCCTGCATGCATACGGGGTATTTTAGCTAATACAATTATTTATTTCTTTAAAAAAAGCTTAATTTGGCCAGATAGGCTTATAATAGAATACTTGATACCTACTACCATAGTTTTTAAAATTGGGTCAGCTGGCCCACCCAGTATACGAGGGCCAAATTCGGTTCGGGCAATTATATCATCAGCAAGCATATACGGTATTTTAGCCTCGTTTTTAGTACCGGCCCAAATACGAAAACCCTGATATTCAATGGGCAATGGGGGTTCTGAGTCACAGGTGGGAAAAGGGGACACGTCTGAGTAGCTATATCGTCCTGTTCGCAAACAGGGTATTTTAGCCGGTACAATTATTTATTTCTTTAAAAAAACTTAATTTGCCTAGATAGCCTTACAATAGAATACTTGACACCTAATACCATAGTTTTTAACACTGGCCCGGCTGGCCCACCCAGTATACCTAGGCCAAATCCAGTTCGGGTAGTTATATCATCCGCTTGCATACAGGGTATTTTTAGCGCCATTTTTAATACCGGCCCAAATATGGAAAACCCGATATTCAATAAGAAATGGGGGTGGGCACACATTAAGGCCAAGAATCCGGTCCGAGCAGCTATATTGTCTTGCATGCATACAGGGTATTTTATCCGGTACAATTATTTATTTCTTAAAAAATACTTAATTTGGCCAGATAGCCCTATAATAATGCTTGACACCTAATACCATAATTTTTAGAACTGGGCCAGCCAGCGCACCCAGTATAACGTGCATAAGGGTATTTTAGCCCCATTTTTATTCAGCCTTTAAGCCACCTAGTTAATCTCCAACCACCAATCCACATTGGCTCCTTGTGTATATTCTTAATAATTATTAACTGTTACTAAATAATATTTTTTCTTTACTAAACAAATTATTTAAAAACATTATAACAAATATATAAAAATTATCTATAATAAGATGGTAATAAGTCTTCAATATTATTAAAATACTTTTAATGTCTTATACATAATATTGTAAATTTTATGCCATAAAATAAAAAAACAATAATAAATCTTTTTACTTATTTAACAATGTATATAATAATTTTTATTAAATCTACTACAACATCCTAAGCTCGGTTAAACCATGCATTCCACATACACTAAAAATCCGATGTGATGGCCCGTACGACATTCAAAACTATGACTAATACACAAAATACCCAACCCCAGCGGACCTTTGAATACTCATCTAACATATTCAACAACATAAAGTAATGCATAGGAAAAGCTGTTTGATCCTCTTTAACGGGTTCTAATATTTATTCACTAGGTCTTTACGGTAAACCTTAGAGCGGATTCTTGATCTCCAATGCAATGTGACATTTGTGGTCCTTTAAGCATCAGGGTGTATTCATTCTGGAGAGATGGCAAACAGCACTGCTGGATACTGAAAAATTATAGTACCATATTTACAAAGATTCTGCACAAGTCTCATTCTTCATCAGCGATTTCTATTTTTCGAGTTTGAGATTTGTACATACTGGATACATCCTCATCAGAGCTACAGTCTTCAGGCTTTCTATCCAAAACAGACCGAACAAACCTGGGGAATCTGATAGATATTCCACGAGAAGGATGGACAAGTCCGATGGCTGCGTGATGAACTGGGGATATTGTGAAATCTACAGTAAAGAAGTGGCTCCATTAGGCCTCGTGAAAATATTTCACACTGCATGAGTAATCACAAATGAAATAAAGTACCTGCCCCTCTTATTTCCCAAACAAGTTCAGGAGAAAACCACACATCCGGAACCTCGGTTGTCTGATAAGACACTGGTCTCTTGGATAAAATCTTCTCTCCAGAAAAAAATTCTTTCATCTGCATCCAGACAAATTAAGGCCTAAAACAAAGAGCAAAGAACACCCAATTGGCTCATACAAAAAGTAATTGCCCAGCATTCAACCAAAATGATAAGCATGTCACTTGTGTATTCGATAAAAGGTATGCTGAGGCTGCCATGTTTCTTCACTTGATTATTGATCTCATCAGTGCATTGATTATAGATTTTTTTATTATGCACTTTTGGCATGCCTCATACAAATTTTCTGTAAGACAAAGTATCTTCTGGCAAGAGAGAATTCGAAACCCTTGTAGTACTTTTAATCCCCCAAAGTACAAGGTACTTCAACTTCAACAGATATATAACTCTTCAACTGAAAAATTTGTGTCTTGTGGTAAAAAGTACCAAATCAAGAAGCTAAGGTTCTTATTATTTTATCATTCAATGTCAGCCTTTTATTTCCTATCTATTCTCACATAGCATCACTACATCACTTCATGATAGGTACTAGAGAAGGTAATTGATTCCTCCCCAAAAGCACGCTTAACCTAACAGACATGACCAATCAAACAACAAAATATGCCATTTTGTTCAACGTCTACTCCAGACAAGAAGGTGCTAAGGCATGCTTGAAGAATGATGTCATAAGAAGCTCTAACAACTCTTGATGGAAGATATGCCTCTAGGAATAATCAATCAGCACAATCAATAGTATTTGACAAGGTTGGGATATTCTCATTTAGAATGTTTAGGACTCTCAATATTTATTGTTCATGCTCTGAGGACCCCAAAACCATCAATGATGGTTGGGTGATAGTGTGAGGGATATTCCTATCAAAATTAGGATTGTTCTACTATTGAACCTTTGCAAGAGGAGACAATGGTTATGTCACGGGTCAAGCCAAATGAGTGTGTTCCTTGCGTTGCAAATTTTATAGAAACTGGTGAACAAGCTTTCTCTAAATTTTTCATAAACCCCATGAATCCACTTCACCCACAAACTACTTCTACTTGATAGTCACACGCCAAAAAATTTAATTGTTAAACCTTAGAAATATCCCAAACGCTGAGGCCACCATTTGAGAAGGGTTTGGAAATACGAATTCAACTTATATTATGAAAGTCGCTGGTATTCGAGTTGTGAAAACGTCCAGACAATTTTCAAAGATGCTTGGGGAGGTTAAAAGTGGAGGCGTAATAAAAAGACACGTCATTAAGGATGGATTTTTTATGAGTTACAGGTGGATGATATAAGAAAGACTATATTTCCACCCTTAAATCTTATATCTCATCTTTCCAATGGAGAGGATGGACATAGAATAATAAAGCTTATTAGAAATGAGAGGCAAACCCAAGTAGAGGAAAGGAAGCACATTGATGTAATAGACAAATAAGACAGTAATATCCCTCCTTATGGTTGCAGGAAGAGACGAAAATAGCATTTTTCATAATAATTGCTTCAAGCCCCCCAAGATGTGTCAAACTCTTGTAAGATATTATTAATGAGCCAAGCTAACTGAAGAGACGCCTCTAAGAAAATCAAGAAATCATCAACAAATAATAAATGAGAGATTATGGGAGCATTCCTTGTGATGAGAAGCATAATAAGCCCATCAAAAACCTTAGCTTCAACCATGCAAAAAGCACTTCCATGCAAATAAAGAAAAGTAGTTAAAGGGGGCAATCATGTGGAAGACTACTTTTGCTCTTGAAGAACCTAAAGTTAACAACCATTTATTAAGATGTTGAAGGATGGAATGGAAGCACATTCAAAAAATTAGGAAATCAAGTGTAATTGAAACCCAATTCATTTAGAGTCAGACATTGAAAATAACTTTACCAAAGATCTTTTCCCGTCAACCTTGCCATAGAACCACTTAGGGGGTGAAAGTTCCTAACCAGCTCATGGGCAAACAAAATATTCTCATTAATCAACCAATCCTTGAAGAAAGCTGATTAATTTAGTTTCCTTGAGGAAGGTATAACAAAGGCAACCCTAGATGCCATAATTTGCAAATGCAATTGTAGACAAAAGCAAAGCGAGATAGTCCTGAAGTAATTGAATGATTTAGTATCTGAAGTTTTCGGAAGTAAGGAAAGAAAGAAATGATTAAGAGCCCCAAGAAGCTTTCCCTTCTCAAAGAAGTAGTTGATGGCAGAATAAAAATCTTTTTCGACAATGTCCTAAAAGAATACAAAGAATTTTTTATGAAACAATCTTGATCAGACTTTGTTATTGCAGGAGCTAAGATAACCGCTATGATTTCCTCATTGCTAACTTCGAGCATCATAAGGGAACTCGCGAATCAACTGGCGATAAAAGGAAAATGAGGGAGGTGAGGTTCGCAAATGAGGGCGTGAAAAGGTCCTTCAAAAACCACTCAGCTTCAATACCAGTCTCTTGAGAATAAGAGAACTAATTACCATGGGAATCAACAACCTTGTGGATGCTGTTTCTCAAAGTGTTGGAGGCAACCATAGAGTAAAAAAGGGAGGCTTTTTGTCATTCACAAAGCCAAAATATTTTGTTCAATACCTACTTGAAGCACTTTAAAATGGGCTAATTTTTCATTTTCAAGTAGGGAAACATTTATGGAATCCATACAAAGCAATTGTTGGGCAACATGGAGGGACAAGCCAGCGCTACAAAATCTACCATTGACTCTACCAAAACCTCTAAATTACATAATATTAGAGTTCCTCTTAATAGCTTGGAGCTTTTTGAAGAGAACAAATTGGGGGCAGAGGCACTCATACTTACACAAGCTTTCCCGAAAGACAATGTATAAAGAGTTGACTTGCCTTTGCATTAAGTCAAAAGATTTTCCCTACAAGTCTCGTTATTTGTCTTAGTTTAGTTTATTTTATGAGTTAAAATTAAAAAGTATTGTTAATAAGACTAGAAGACATTTTGATAACATTGAAGACCTACTATCATTTTATCACAGATAATTTTTATATATTTGTCTTGATTTTTTAAGCATAATTGTGGCTTAAAAAGTAGTGATTGTACAATAATAGTTATTATTTAAGAATGGTCTTGATATATTAAAGTCCAAAAGTAGCTCAATGGTTGAAAGCTAAATATCAACTTCTACAAGTCGAGTTCGATTCCCAGCAGGCGCATACTTGTTTCATTTTATAACTTGAGACTATAATCTTTGTCCACATTGTCAAAATCTAATATTGGCTCCACTAGTCACCTCTGCATATACAGCCCAATAACTAGCCCAAACCCATGGGATGCTAAACCAATGAACTGGCTTCCTCTTAAAACCAATCATAAATATTGGGTTTTTCCGATATACTCCAGTATTGGCCCGTTTCACCTAAAACTGGGGCAGAATACCCGGTAGGCTTGCATGACAGATCTAATGTGCTCAACCGGACTGGATTTGGTTCCGGTACCCAATATATGTCAGGTCAAACCAGCCAATCTGATCTAGTTTTTAAAACTATAGTTTGAAGTACACTCCTTCGCTTGCTGCCTTTTGTTGAAAATGTATTCTACAGATACGGACACAAGCCACCCTTCAATGGGATTGATTCTACTCCTCTCTACGCTCTGGTTATCTAATTTCTCAATAATAAATCATCAAAATTGACCATTAATGACCAGTAATGCGAACAAATTGAATATAAGGAATGTTATAGAAAATATCAAATGGTTCCCTTTTGTAAAGCTTAAGCAGTTAAGAAAACTAACTAAAAAACAATCTAAATTTATTTAGTGCTAGAGCCAAGCCAGGGGTTCAAATCCTGATGTACATACCTGGAAGAATACTATGTTGCCCTTTCTTGACCACTGGATGTTGCCCCATGTTTGTCCATCTTCTAAGGCCTAAAGTCTTATCTTACACATGCTATGAATGTTAAAAAGTAAATCCTTATTCATTCCCTTCTGTAATAATTTGAGCTTAAAGGTTATTACAACAATCAAACCCGTATCTTCTAGCCTTAAAAAGTGGTAATTTTAGATAGTATATGCACAGTATTAAACCATCTAAAATTATAAAGTTTTAGTGTATAATTTCAGGCACATGAATTCTGCTCTGGAAGCCAGGTATTAGAACTAAAATGCAAATGAGTATTAAATGGGGAAGATGACAATGCATTGCATCCACAAAGTTCAGCGCCATTATTATCTTTTAAATTGCCTGTCCCAAGTCCAGATAAAGGACAAAGGTTGGCTGCAAGAAAGGCATTTGACAGTCAACACTTTTTCATTTCTTCCCCTATGGCAATTCCCAATCCAATTATTTGAGATCAGATGTATGACACGAGTGATAATGTCAACAGATGACAGTGCATTCAACCACGGACCATATGGCTCTTATCAACATATAAGTTTAATTTACCTCAGAATAGAAGATGTCTGAAAAACCAGACATAACACGACAAACACTCTGATATTCTTCTGCTTCAGGATTGTAGCATGCCATCAGAAAAGGGCTGTACCTGATTTAATAAAATAATGACCAGAAGAACGTTTTTGGTATTCAAAATTATTTTGAATGAAAATTGAGGTTGACATGTATAAAATCTTTACCAGCCTGCTTTCCTCCCATTTCCGTACCAAGCCCCAATAGGAACTAAATCTAAGCTGTCACTCATACCTTCCACATAATCACGTTTTACCTGCAGAAAGCAAAAATGAAAATGATATAAGAGAGGTAGCAGAAAGAATTATAACAAGATTTTGGATACACAAGTGCACTAAGCAAAACTCCATAGAATGATAAAGAAATGGACTAGCATATCTACACCAAAACTTCATTAAATCACTCAATATTATTCCAGAAATAAATACATTAGAAAAAAAGAAAAGTTATCTAAGAAACTTTAAAATATGCCAAATTTAATTCAGAAATAATCGATTATTCCTAACATAAAGTAGAGTAGTTTCCCAATGTGCTGCCTTCCAAAATAAGTAATCACACGCACAAGATTAGGACAAATACTTATAACAAGACTAGGCCGTCAAAGCAATACACTCACATAAAGGCTGATGTAAACTATAAAAGTAAAATTACACTTGTCAAAAGAATTAAAATAATATTATTCCATAGTTGTGGAGGTACTTGTTAATATATTGATAGTTTACAGTGAAAGAAAAATACCAATGTAAGTATATAATCATTTTTGGGAAACATGACAGAACAGAAATAATTTTTAAAAAAATGATCCTTTCATCTTTCTTCGATAATTATAGGGGAAAGAGAACCTAAGTCCCTTATTATTGTGAAACAGAATCTAGTACCTCCTGTATGTTAAATAAAAAACCCAAATCCCTTTCATCTTTATGATACAGGAGCATCTCTAATGTAATGCAATGCAAGATACAAAGTCTCTCAGTGAGCATTACAGTTTTGTTAAAGCTAAATGGTAAGAACTTAATTTATACCAAGCTTATCTGGCTGATATTGACACTTGGACAAGACAGAGAGGAACCAAAGGTTGTGTCCATCTTATTTGGACTAGCTCCTCTCTATGCTTCTGCTAAGAACTGGCTGCTGACAGCAACTGAAGTGCCTAATATGAATGCTGTATTTTCTAGACTTTCAAGGATTCCATTGAAGTTGATACTCTTATTGAGATTGTTCGAAGTTCTGTCCTAGTCTTCATTTTACAACCTCCTTCTAACTCCACTAAAGGAAGAAGCAGGGGGTAAAGGCTGCTATGCTGGAAGAGGAGGCAGGAGTTTTGTTCGAAAAGAAGATAGGTTTTGAGATCACTGCCAGGCAACAAGCCACCTGGAAGATAAATGCTGATCCAAGCATGGCAAACATGATTGGACCAAACAACTAGCCAGCTCTTCTTCTACTCCCACAACTAATGTCATTGTTGGATCTGCCACTGCTGCTCCAGCTGCATCAACTGTCACCCTAAATCTCTCCAAACAGCTACTTAAGATGGCACATAAAGAATCAGTTATGTCATCTGCTTCTCTTGCAACTGCAAGTATATTTGTTAGTGATTCAATCTTTGATTCTTCTTTGCATATTACTTAGGTGCATCAGACCATATGACAGGAATGTCATTTTTTCTCAACCTTTTCCCTCTTTACCAAACCTGTGAAGATTAGTCTAGGTGATGGTCGACAATCTTCAACCTTTGGAAAAGGCAGTGTACACTTTCCCAACTAGTTTGCATTCCATTCATAGAATCTGCGCATCCTCTAAGTGTCATGTCTCATTTACATCTTCCTATTGTGTGTCTCAAAATACAAATCAAAGGTGATGGTCGTAGCTGCAGTAAAGGAAAGCTTTATTATCTTCAAATAAGACAGCATGCAGCAACAACAGTAGTGGCAGCCTCTAGAGCTACTGCCTTGCAATGGCAATTGACATTTGGACCATCCCAATCTACTCTTATTAATTAAAGGGAAATAAAAAGTCACTCTCATGAAAAGTAGGAGTTTTAATTAATCAAAATACATCAAAAATAAAAAATAAATTATTATAACCTATCTCCTCATTCAATTAGAATCCATTTATAAAATTTGAGTTTATCTTTAAAATATCAAATCATTATAATCTATCTCATTATTCACTAAATGGTCATTTATAAAATTGGAGTCTACCTCTAACAAAGGGCATGCATTGCCCGGCATCTAGCCCTGTTTAAAATTAAATAAAGTCAAACATTTAGTTCCCTCATTAGGCAAGGCATCTCATCATCTCAATTGTGAGACCGGTCACTTATTTAAACATCCTAGGGCATCTTTTCCAAGAAAATATATCTCTAAGTCATCTCAACCATTTGAGTTTGTTCATTTTGATGTATAAGGGTCCCTCCATGTACCAAATATTGGCAAATTCCACCATTATGTATTCTTTGTAGATGATCATAGTAAATTCACATGATTGTACTTCATGAAAGATAGAAGTGAAATTTTTACGTTCCTTCAAGCTTTTGCCAATCAAATTAAACCTCAATATGGTGTCTTCCTTAAGTTTATTAGGTGATGCAGTATGCACTACTTTATCAACTACTCCTAAGTTTATAGCTAGGAAAGTACTAGGGAAAAAATAAATAAAAAACAATTGATCGGAAAAAGCTTTCTACATCTATTTGAGAGTGCTATAATCTGAGCCCAAACTACATCATTTAGGTTGGAAGGATGCCTCTCGAACATGAAATTTATATCCTCTAAATGAGACATCCATCCAATCACTCCAATATAATAAAATTCAGGCATTGAAAAATACTTTTTGAAGTAATAATCTAGAGTGATCAATAACAACCGGAGTATATGGGTCTTCAATATGAGGTAGATCAGTTGCAACTGTAGGATGGGGAAATGCATGGTTTGGCAAACCACCTAGGCTTGAAATATAAGATGGCTAGCCCCAACATTTGGTAGTTGGAATGGACCTTGAGCATTATGATGGGCCTTGGTTTGAACTAGGAGATCATTCTACCTAGTAGGCCCATGAAATGTGTCAAAGGGATGGATGGGAAGCTGAGGCCCAGAGCTGTGGAATAGGGCATTCGAAATATGAAGGGCAACTTGTGGGTCTAGGTCAGGAGGTAGAGTGCTAGAGAAGAGACTATCTAGGGTGATTGTAATCGTCAGAGGATCCTCAAGACAAAAAATTGATGTTGTGACCACAATGCTAAGGGTGGGAGTCGGATTTTGTTGGAAATTGTCACAAGTTATTTTAGTCACTTGAATGGAGAAAGTCAAAGGGACCATGTGGAAGGGCCGAGAATGGAAGGGTTTGCACTAGTAGACCTAGTGGAGCATGAAAATCTCTCTGATATGCCCATGTGACGAACTTCCTTAACTCACAGAGGTAGTACTCGAACCACCTCCATAAACCAATGCAGGAGGATAAGAGGCCGGCAAGGCAGCAACCATCTAGTTCAACGAAATTCGTCCCAGCGACTAGAAAGAGAGGGGCAAGGCATCTATTTGTGGTGGAAGTAGAGGGTAGGGTGGAGTGCCTCCCTGTTGTTTGGCGAGGAGAGGGGTTGGAGTACCTCCTCGTTGGAGAGAGTTAGGAGGTGCCACCAGTGGCCTTAGCCAGACTCCCGCCGTTGTCGGAGGCCAAGCCGTCCATTGCTGTTCGGCATCGAGTAACTCTCTTCAAAAAGTAGTTCTCCCAGAGAGCAGCGATGTTCTCCTCCATTCTTTAAAATTTCGGTGCAAAAAGTGAATCAAACATGCTTCTAATCTTCTCCAACAAAGGAGATTTCACTATATAGAGTGGGGGCAAATCTTTTGATGAAGATGATGTAGCGAAAAGGTCAAATCTTTGAAACTCTACGAGAGGGATTTCTTGCAACTCGGCCCCAATTGATACAATATGCTCTACTTTATCAACTATTCCTAAGATTACAGCTAGGAAAGTAGCGAAGAAAAGATCAGTAAAAAATAATTGATCGGAAGAAGCTTTCTTCATCCACTTGAGAGTGTTGTTTATTTAGTCATACTACAACAGTTATCCCATTAAATCTAGCTTAGTAAACACTATAGAAAAAATAAATAGGTTGGATGAATTAAGTGAGGTTACAATAAACACGGACAAAGTTGGACCACACATTTATTTATTCATTCAGTTTTTGAGGTCTTAATTTGTATTGATGCTTGTTCTTCTCAGAAACTCTCATACTAGTCAAAGGTGTCTCCTTGATAGTTCTACTAATGCCCTTGATAGTTGCGGCCTTGTTAGATGGTAGTGAGGTATACTACGTCATTAAGTTGGGTAATGCACTAGAATACAAGTTTTCATAAATTGAAAATTATATTTGTTTAAATGGCATAATACATGAAACATTATGTACTCGTATCCTTTGGTAAAATGGGGTTTTTGTGAGAAAACAAAGACACTTGTTAGAGGTAGACAAATGTCTTATGAATCATGTTAGTAATAGAGTCTCATTAGTCTGAAGCTTTATTAACATCCAGTTTTTTTAAGTAAAAAGATGTCTACCACCATCTTAGACAACAACAATCCTTCCTTCATTACGCGTCCAAACAAATCCTTGTTCTCTATCAAAACCTAGGGTATCTGGCTACATGTGTTTTGTTCATCTTTTGAATAGTAAACTAAACAAATTGTCTACTAAAATGCCTCAAGTGTGTCTTTAATCTCAAAAAGGAATCATCCCCCTACAATGAAATTATTTCTCACCGAAGATTAAACATATTTAATCTGACTCAAAAATGAATATAAAATAATATAAAATTACTCAATTTTATAATACAACAGTTAAATATCCTCCAATTTAAGTGAGATCACAGATTGGAAATCACCTTTATCTACAAATTCAACCATAGGATTGTTAGAAATATCAGGTCGTCAAAATGACCCATAAGAACATTAGGACAAAGGCACAAATTCTAAAGTGTATTGTTCTGACCATTAGACAATATATTTATAAAAAATGAGGAGGTGCTGGTTACCAATTGAATGGTAATATCCTTTGGCTAATGACCATTCAATGAATGTTGTAACCTTTAGACAAGAAGTAGGTCAATTAATAATAATTTCTAGCAGTCAACTCGTGTCGAGTGTTTATTTAAAACCAAATTCACATGAAAAAGGTGACATTCTACCACCTGATTAACCCATTTTAGTGCCTATTTTTTATCCGCAGCAGATTCAAAATATTATGTCATAATCCTCCTTAAATTAATGTAAAAAAGGTAATCAATAATCCTTTCTGACAGATACATTGATCCTCCTCATGTCTATGTTAGAAGAAGTAAAGATGTTTCCTCTACTGCAGCTCCAACTCCATCTCGTGATATTTTATCTGGTAAGGTTCTATCTATGTCTTCTGATTTTGCTTTAAACCTAGCCCCAAATCTCATACCTTCTAACAATATCAAAACTATGTCACATGATGGGTAGTATAAATTTATGCACGATGAAATCAATGCCATGAATGAGAATAAAACATGGACACTAGTAGATTTACCTCTAGGGAAAAGAGTCGTAGGGTGTAAATGGGTATATATTTTAAAGTTTAAATAGGATGGATCAGTTGAAAGACTCAATGCCAAACTTGTAGCCGCGGACTACAATCAGACAACTGTGGATTATGAGGAAACTTTCTCCCTCGTGGCAAAGTTAAATTCAGCAAGGATTTTGCAGTCTATAGCAAAAAGAATGGACTAGGAACTTCATCAACTGGATGCGAAGAATGCATTTCTTCATGGTTATCTCCAAGAAGAAGTGTGTGCACAACAACCACCTAGATTCAATTCGTTGCTGAAGGGGAGTATACTAAGGTTTGTAAGTTGAATAAGTCAATCTATGGACTCAAGCAATGGCCTAGGGCATGGTTCAAATAGTTCAGTGACATCTACATTGCAAGTGGATATACTAAAACCATATCAGATTATTCTGTTTCCATTAAGAACACAACAAGAGGATGTGTTAGTTTGGTTCTTTATGTAAATGATGGTCATAATTTCGGAACTGATAAATTTGGCATTGCAGCTATCAAGGAGTTTCTACCTTCTAAGCTGTATATTAAAGATCTTGAAAGCTAAAATATTTCCCAGAACCTAATGTGGTGGACATGCTAAAGGAAACTGGTATATCTAATGCAAAACCTGCAGACACAACAGTTGAGACCTCTCTTAAGCTAAAAACCTAATGTGGAAAAGCCCTTACAAGATCAGTCTAGGTACATAACAATTGTTGGAAAGCTGATTTATCTAACAATAACTAGGTCAACTTGTTTGCTGTGAGCATGGCGAACCAACACGTGCATGACCCATGAATTTCTCATTGGAATGTCGAAGTGGGGATATTAAGGAACTTGAAGAGAGATCCATCAAGAGGGATGCTCTATGCAAAAGATATTGTAGACTTGAGTAAATCCAGTAGATATGCAAGGCTTTGTTGATTCAGATTGCACAAGTTCAACCTATGATAGATGGTCTACTAGTAGCTATTGCATTACCTTGAGAGGAAATGGAGTGATTTGGTGAAGCAAGAAACATCATGCAGTTGTGGTTTGCCTTCTGCCAAGTTCTCAGCAAGAACTAAGTTTCAGGAGGAGTTTGAGACAGAACACCTCCCAGAGATGAGAGCTGCCTGACTTGCCAAGAATCCAAACACTTCTCATGGATTCCTGATGAGAAGAAATAACTCGCGGAAAATGCCGGACAAGAAGATTTCCATCTATGGAGAGGACCGTACTGGCATCCTATCAGCATCTGACCTACATCATCCGTGATGCCCAGTGACATAATGGTGTGACAATCAATTAGCCACACATATAGCCAACATCCCAATGCTCCATTAAAGAACTAAACACATTGGTTTGGACTCTCATTAATTGATATCGTTGAAAAATGTTAGTGGAAGAAGCAACTAGAAGATATCCTCACCAGAGCTTTGCCTAAAGGTTGATATGAAGAATTACCATCAAAGTTGCGTCTGATAAACTACCAGTAATAGTTTGAAGGGAAGCATTGCAGTTTAACCTACAAGCACTTTCGAGTGTTCACATGTGTTTGACTGATTCTTTACTTATCTTGAATTGTTATTTCTGTTGTTTCTGTTGCAGATAGTTCAGGGATAAATCCCTTATGCTATGAATTAGTTTAAATAGCAAGATGACTATAGATACTAAAGAAAAGTTCTGGCGAAATATCAAGCAATTCACCACCTTTCACCCCATTTCTTATGCCTTTGTTTACATGTTCAATAATTTCAACAATACCTTTAACCATGCATCAGTACGCTTAGAAGCCGCATACCCAGCATCAACATCTAGAGTTTTCACAATAATTCCTTCACAGGAAGTGTTCCATGCATCTTCAAGAAATGAATTTATTTTTGACAATGTTGCTTGGTCAGATATACATGACTCATCAGCTTCCACCTAAGGGACAAATCCAAAGTCATGAGTACATAAGTTGTGTACCATCTTCATCATAAACTCAATCATCAACACCATGAATATGCTTCAATTAAACGAAAGAAATAAATGAGTATTAGATTTGTTAATTCAGCCATAAAAATTTATTGTACCCTGAAAACCCATGCCCTTCATGACTGACAGACAATGGCTACAGCAAAACAATTGATTATTGAACACAGAAGCAGTACTTACCGTAATCTCCTTGGCAAACTCGAAGTATCCTAATTTCTCCTTGTTGAACAGCTCACTCAAGACTGTAACATTATATAAATAGGAAATAGACCAAAAATATGCATTATTCAAAAAGCAAGCTAAGAAAATACTTACACTTTCGACGTTGACGCAAGGGGATCATCAAGAGCCTGCAACAAAAACAGCAGAAAAAAGATTAAGAGCTAGCAAACTGAAGGTCTGTTTTGACTTTCTCAGAAAAACTATTGAAGTCAGCTTTGGCAGAAAATAAAACCTCATCTGTAGAACATGATGGAAGAAGCTTAAGTTACTTAATCTTCCTAAAGCTTTAAAATACACAGCGAAGTTAGAGTTTCAAAAGAAAATTTAAAGAATAGATGACTTTTAATCAAAAAACTGCTAATCAACGATTATTTCATAATTTTACCCATCCTTTTATTTCATAATTAGACTGACTATATAGATTGTATAAGTATATTTATAATATTAAAAAATCGAAATCAACTAGCATCATACTCAACCAACATTGATTTTAGCAGTTTTTTTAGTAGGAAAACAGAAAAAAATACTAATAATACACAAGAGTTCTAACTTGAATAGGATAACACTAAAAATGTATCATTTTCCACGTAGTAAAAGCTACATATATAAAAGACTTAATTTAAGAGGAATTATTTATTAAATAATAGTTTTATACCAAAAAAAAAACCTAAACCAAATATATGAGTTCGAACAGGATTAATAGAAAGCAATAATGCCACATTTTTGTGCGTTGCATGTATAAACAACTAGTTTTAGACTAGACAAGTCATGTTATTCAATGCATTGTCAATGCCAGCCAAACTTGCCCGCATTCATTCCCTATGTGCATATTGTTTACGACATTTCACTTCAATTAAAAAACCATACAGTCATGCACAAAGCAGAATATAACCGAGATCTTTGACAAAAATTGAAAATGTATACAAGAAAACATTTCGAATATGAGAGTGAGTAGAGGAAATTACTGCTGTCCATTATAAAACATTACATCAAAGACGAACACACAAATGTCAACCTGCATAAATAAAACAAAAATAAACCACAAGCATTGGAAAAACTTCATGATTTCGTATTCAAAATGATGCATGTAATATATTGCATTTTTCCCAAAGCAGAATATTGCTATTTTGGCTTTCATTCACCATCAACAATCCCCTCATGTCAAAGTCTCCAACCATTTTCTATTATTGGTCCATGATCAAGAACTGTGTTTATGATTTGAGCATGAAAAAGGAACTCTTATGTGCGGTTGTAGAAGAGATATGGTTAGCAATTTTGTAATGTCCAAAACAGCAGTAGAAAGGCCAAAGAAGAGTAAATAGAGGCAGCACAAAAAAAATAATAGACATTCACGATTTGGGCATATACACCATATGCCCACAAGTGGAGAAACAATAAAGATTTTGATAGGAGTAGATGATGATGAAACAACAAATGCCCTTACAAAACTTCCTCCAGTACATTTCTCAGTAACTGGATATAAAAATCAAATTGTTGTGAACATGACAAGTGAATGATTGTGTTACCTGCATGTACGGTTCACCATCTCGGAAAGACCCATGGGATCTTCCCTATATCTTGGTCTTAGGAGTGGAGACAAAGAAGTGAAGCTTTTTCTTTCTTTACTTTATTAAATTGAGATGAAATCAAGGTTTGATCGAGTGGTCATTCCAAGATCTAAATTGAAAACCTTGCCTAGTCAAAGTACACAATGTATGCAACATATTTTTTTCTTCATGAAGGAAATTCAAACCTTTATCTTGTCCATTGTAACAATAGAATCTCTACTGCCTCTCTCACGAGAAGAAAGCTTCTGAAAAGACAGCAATCTGTTTCCACTCACCCTATCAATTGCAACGACCTGAACCACACATAGGACACACAAAGCATAAGTAATCACACTAATGGCAAACCTATACAACCTATATAAATAAATAGTTGATCCCCTTTTCACGTTAACTAAAAAAGAAACACAGGTACTTAACAAAATAAAACTCACCTCTGCATCCAGTATGCAAGTCTCACAAGCATTTGAGCAGCAGTCTCTAATAATATCAACTAAATCAGGAAATCTGGAAGTAGTTTCTTCACCATTTCGTGAAAATACTTGGACTGATCCATCCGTTACTTTATGAATTTGAGCACGTTGACCATCATATCTGAAAAGTTATAATAATAAAACTTTGTCATAAGCATTCCTTATTTATCCAGGTGAAGTTAAAGTACTAGATACTACAGGAAATTGTGCTAACCAGCCAACAAACATTCAGTAAAGAAACACAGAAAATTCTAAATTGAAAATAGACGTACCATTGTGCTGTTTGTTTGCTGAAATCTTCAGCCCCATATGCAATACCAAAATGAAACACAGGTTTTTTATTCAGTTTTATTGATTTGATTAATGAGATTTTTAGCATAGTTATGCTAGTTTATACCTCTTACCCCTGTTCCAGGGGGTTAATAAGCAGCGTAGTACTTTGCAAAACTTAAAAAGCTTAACTCTTTCTATTGTGGCATGAGTTGCATCTAGGGATGTCAAGTGGGCCGGGCCGGGCTTGGCCTGGCTGAATTTCATAAGCTCGGCTCTCTATTAGAGAGCCCATAGAGATCCCAAGTCTCTATAGTATAAATTATAGACAAGAATTGGCCCAAGAGGTCTGTTGGGCCAACCCTTACCAACTAAAGAAAATTTGTGAGCCTTTAGGCCCAGCTCTTCTCTAGTATGTATTGGATTGGGATGAGCCCGGCCCGGCCTGGCCCAATGGACCACTACCCTAAGCCCAGCATGACCTTAGGTGTGGCTGCACTTGGGTCGGGCTAGGCCGGTCTACGGGGGCCCACTTGACATCAATAGTTATATCATTTAAAAATAAAGGAAAAAGTCACATGGAAAAATGTTATGAAGTGCCTGGCCGGGCCCGATCGGCCACTACCGTAGCCCAGCCTGACCCTAGGTGTGGCTGGGCCTTGGCCAGCCCAAGCCAGCTCACAAAGGCCCAGCCCACCTGACATCAATAGTTGTATCATCTAAAAATAAAGGAAAAAGTCGTGGAAAAATGTCATAAAGTTTAGCCAGTCAAGCTCTATGGATCTAGTCTATATGTTGTGAAGATCAGCCATTGATCCATGATATATATGTCATGAAGATCAGCCAATCAAGCTCCATCGATCTAGTCTATAAGTGGTGCAGGAGCATACATTAGGAATATGTTAAATTTAGACTTTTTCTTTGTAGTAAGGCATAATATTAATTGCCTTCTTTAGAATTTTTAACATCATGTTTTTACCTTGTTTAGGATTTCTTTCTATGAAGTAATTTCTTTGCTTAGGCAATTAGTGATATTGTTAAAAATAGAGGATCTATCATCAATGTAAAAGACTTTTCGTAAAAGATGTTTTGATGAATTGAATTTTTCACTTCACTATCTCCACTCTTGAATTGTTCAACTAATATTTTTCCCTTTCGTCAATAATTCTCCCGTTTTGTATATATGTTCCGAGTTATCTTCAATCAAAATGTCATGTCATGAAGTAGATGAACACATACAATATTTTAGAAAGCACGTATGAGGTAGACAACTTTAAAAGCATGAGAAGGGTAACATTTCTAGCCAGCATGCATGCCCATCAGAGTAGCTAGAACAAGGTGTAGATTATGATCATGAGCATGTTAACCGTAACAATGACTACTTTCACTGATTTTATAAAGCAGCTCTAACGAACTTTTGCCAAAAAAGAAGAAAAATAAATCCACATATGAGCTTATTTTCAACTAAACAATATTAAACAAAGAAAATTTTCAAATCAATATAGAGCGCCCAGCAATTTACATCAAAATTTTGTTACACACAGTAGCACAGCATAATGATAATGGAACAGGGGACTATCCAAAAAGGGTAATGAACAATCCAAAACTCGTTAATTTATAAACCTGTATAACTGATACTTACTTGTACTCGCATGTAAAAGCTTTGCCTTGAAACAACTTTAAAACTGGACTTACCCCGTTGGTAATTCTGGCATGTCGTGTAATATTGTGAATTCAAAAAAACCCTTCAGTTGACAAATTCAATCACGAACTGTTTCAGAAGATATATGAATAGGAACTAACCTTGCTAGCATTGGTTTAATAGGTACACCTGGGGTCATCAACAAAGATGAGGAAGAAAAGTCGATGCCTCTGCTCAGCAAAGAAGGAACAAGCAAATCCTAATCACCATCACAATTCCATTCAAAAAACTCCATCAGCAACGGAAAAGCAGCACAAACGTTTGCACATAAAATATAAAAATATAAAGTTCATTGATATATAACAAGAGAAGACAGTCACATTAAGATGCATTCACAGGTACTCTATTTGTCCTCACAATCAAATCCAATTCCAATCATAGTCAACATAGATGAGAAAAACCACGGTCAAGGCAGGTGTCTAATAACATTGGTCCAGTCATTTGTACCTATTCATCTAAGTTTAAACTGTCACTAACTGAAAGGAGCCTTCGTGCAACTAGAAAGAGATGCTGCCATGTGACCGAGAGGTCATGGTTTTGGAACCAGCCTCTTGCAAAATGCAGGAAAAGGCTGCTATAATAGACCCTTTGAGGGCCAACCACGCACATGTTGGAACCTTTGTGCACTGAGCTGCCCTTTATTTAATCTACCTCTAACTATGCAATCCATTCAGCTACCCTCTTCTTTGTCATTTCAGACAACTATAGAAGTACATACTGCTTACTCTGCGCATTACATATCAGTCAACCATAAAAATTTTACTGACTTGATGCCAATCTCTCGGAAAAGGACATAGAAGATGATGCAAATTCATATGCCAATGGAAATCATACTCATAAGCAATCACCACATGTGCAATGCAAACATTGACGATCTTTTGACAGTCAAAACAGCTTCTATATGGCTTCTTCTTGGCAATGATTACTAGTGTGTATACATATCAAGCTGACAAAGGCCGTTGAGCAAAACATAGTGAGCACAAGAATCTTCTTACACCATACTCTGAAAAGGTGTCCACAAGAATGGGGTTCACTAATTGCATTCGTTGGCAACAATGGAGTCTACATTAAATTCTAAGAGTCTTTGTTAAATTATAAATCTAACATAAGCTTTTTACAGCCACTTCATAGAACCTTAAAATCCATCAAGAAGCTATCATTTTAAGTACGTACATGAATAAAATGCCTAAATTTTTTCTCACCTTCTCTTACTATCAAAAAATTAGAACAGGAAGGGAGCACAGTGTGATGGACAACTTGTGACTAAAGCTCTAAGCTATAGTCACAAAAGTTTACTTCATATTAGTGATATTTTTTGGTTATTGAAGCCCTGTTTCTTGTAGCTCCTTGTCCCTGTTTGAAACCTATTCCTTCATACATTCTTTCCTAGAAGTTCATCAATTTCATCTAGGTGTCCTCTTACGTCATGGAGTTAATCTTATCAACCCTAAAGAACTGGGACCAAATTGAGATTTTGGCAAGATTTAAAAAGAAAATTGAATAACAAGGGAATTTAGTCTCAATTTTCAACGTCAGTGCCATCACAAGACCAAGAGTTTGCCTAGATTTCTTAGCTTCATTCCACTGTCATTCTTCTACAACGCAGCTAGATTTTGAATGTAGTGAACTTGACAAAAGTAATGTTTCCATACATATATACTAATTACAGATCCATAAATAAAGTGAGAATCCTCCGAACATTTTGCTTTTGTGCCGCTAAATTTCCTATCTTCACAATACCCAATGTAAACGTAAGCTAACTTCTTCCCAGAAACGAGCACATGCCAACATACATTCAAGGACTTTATGGAAGTTAGGAAAAAACCATAAAAAAAGAAACAAATTAACTAGTGGAATATCCAAACGTAGACAACAGAAAACATAAATTATAACAATGAACATCAGGGCGATCAGAATAAAAATTAAATCCTACACGAGATCATAATACCTAAAAAAAAGCAGGCCACCTTACCAAACTAGGAAGTATATTATATGCCTGAATAACCGCTTCCGATATTGCCTACACATTCATTAAACGGAAAAGAAGTGATGCTTAAGCTTTGAATAACATATACATAAGAGACATAATAATGGACATCTTTTAGCTCATCTTCATACTTTTGAACAAAATACTTTTCCGTTAAAACACAAACCTGAAGCTGTCCTTTTAAATGGTCATCTCTTTTTTTCTGTAAATTTGGACAACAGTTGAGAACTACAGCCTGAGCCAAAGATGGTAAGATAGTTCGTAGCATTGCCCCAATACGCATGTTCCTTACCTAAATAATATTATACACAAAATTATACAACTCAGTTTAATCGTTGAAAGAAAAATTCATAAATTCAGTGTAGTATGTTTGCTAGGCACAACCAGTGGTACTTTCACAGGCAATGGGAAACCGAAAATTTCCAGCAACAGTTAAATGAAAAAAGGTTTTTGAAACAAGTAACACAAAGCAAATTATTTGAAGTATAAAAGGCAATTGTAAAGCATAGGTGATGGCAATTTGATTGACTTGCACCAATCATTCATGTTGGGTTCAATATAAATACTTCTGCACAGCATGCATGCCTATAAATTGAGGATCTCAATGTGTGGTTGAGGCAACAAGTATGCTTAAGTTTTGAGAATCAAAATTTGGGACATTCTCATTAATCAAATCAACATCCTGAATCCTGATACACTTAATATATTATGCTAATGGAGAAAGCTAAACCGCAAGTAGCTTTTCTAATTAAAATGAAGTTTCAAACTACAATAAACTTATAAGTGTGAAATCATAGAAAACACCACTTCTATTCTAAAATATTATAAAAAGTCAAATGAAAAGAGGTGCAAATCAGTGAGGAAAGAGGACAAGAAAAAGAGGAATGAGTGGCAGAGTTATTGAAAAGGGTGAGAGAGAAAGAGAGAGATAAGAAATGAGGAAGGGGATGAAAGGAGGGAGAGAAGGAAGAAAGAATAAATTAGGGAGGGTTCTGGGAAGAGGGAGAAAAGGAGTGATCGGATGGAGTAAGGAAGGAGGACAAAAAGGAGTACAAAAAAGGATTTGAGAGATGAAATCAAGGAGTGAGGGGTTAGGTATTTATCATATGTATTAAGAATTATGTCATTTTGTTTTAATAGGAATGCATATTTCATCATACTTCCCATGTTGTATCTATATTTTATTGAGGTTTCTTAGAAACAGCTCAAACTGAAATAAGAATATTAGTTTAAAATGAATGTAACCATCCATTTAGATCACATGGCTATATTTCTTCCAAACCGAACAAAGTTACCATCATTATTCAACCATCCTCATTACTCATGATCTTGAGCTGGCAGAAATTGCAGAACAAGCTGATACTAAGTGTTTTCAAGGAAAAATACCATAAATTCCAAGTTTCAAATGGTCTAATAAAATATAACTATAAATATAAACGTACATTGCAAATGGCCTATCTTTCAATTTTATTTTTACCATGATCACTTCCAATCATTTCTCACTTACTGGACACAAAAGTACCCATAAGATAAAAGTCTTCACCTGTTTTCATCTGCTTGAAACAAGTTGAGTTATGATAAAAGTTATACTTTTTATCAGATTCATTTTATATAATGAAGTAGGAGAGAATAAAATTTTGAAACATAAAATTAGATGAAAAAGGACAAGTGTTTGATGAGATTTAGAGGATTCAGACGGTGTCAAAGACTGATTAAAACTCTTCCTTTTTCAAAAGAAAAAGTCTTTTTGCCCTACACCATAATTAAGATTTTAAAAAATGAGATGAATATGATATGTATTTTTAATCAAAATAAAAATTAAAAAATTGTTTGAACTTTAGTTAAAAACTACCCATCCTTTTGTTGTAAATTTATAGAAAATTTAAAATTAGGATCATCATCAATTTCTTAGAGGGTATGACATTAAAAAGTAAAAGTCAAACAAAGGACATTCATGTCATCAAAATGAAAGTTAATGGTCAATAATACTTAAATAAAATAAATGACCATACGAAAAAGAAAATTTTAAAACTTGTATGTTATTGACGGGAATCTAAACTTATGATTATGCCTGATTTAATAATTTGAGGTCATTTATGATATTTAACATTTTATTATTATTTAATATAACAAAATATGATGTATAAAAATAATTTTGAAGCTCATTTATGTAAGTACAACATGTCTTATATCTTCACTATCTCAAAACCAATATCCTAAATCACAAAACCTGGTTATAAAGCATATATTCTTTCATTTTTCATTTAGAAAAATTTAGGTAGATAATCTTATGCCCTACCTATTTGCAAGTTAAACTATTGAGCTAATAAATAGCTCTAAAATAACTGCATGATTGAAATGACTAACCATTAATGAGAAGGAAACTGAATGGAAAGTAATTTATCTTAAGTGTGAAATCTGTTATTGATTGTCACATAATGTGATATTTGATAGAGTAATCTAATATGATAGGGTTTGTCTTTCAACCCACCTGGTTAAGATATTATGAACAATTATGATAATGACATTCATGTCATAATGATTCCTACAATAGCTGCTACTTTGTTGCGATCCTAATTAACCCAACATCCAATGGATGAACCAGGTATAGACCAATGCAGGTCTATCCATAAACATAAAGAATATCATACCAAGGTGCGAACAAGAAACTTTATTTCCTTTTCTCGACATGAGTGCATTAAGTTCACAATGAAAGACTTCTTACGAGCAACACTTTTGTTTCCTGCTTCCATGCTGATAAACTCCCACAAAAATCCAAGAACATCAGTAATAAACAAAAGGAATAAGCAATAACAAGTAATTCCATTGCAACTACCAATGCTGAATCTCCCCTACTTCAAATAATCGGTCACAACTGGAAAACCATAACTAGTGACAATAAGATCAGTCAAGGATCATGGCACACTTTTTTATAGGGAAAAAAAACCATTCACTGTCGCACAAGGTGGGTTTCTAATTGGCTAGCTTTAACTTTTTTAATTGCTTCCACACTCCATTAAATCAATAAGAATCAGAAAGAAAAAGCAAAGTAAACCATGTACCCAGGAGGTCAAACAAAATTAAATGACAAGGAAAGAAGTTTGCGTAAGCCCCACAAGCACATCAGTACGACAGCAATGTTAAACATAGAAGAGCTAGTATAATCTACAATCCCCAGAGGAAATAATTCTCTTCCATGCCCTCATAATCTCATTCGTCATGCTATTTCTAGGTTAAAAGTAAAGCTACTCAGGTCTTAAAACTAGTTGTTCAGATTCAGCTTGATAGAAAAGGGGCTACAAAAAATCAACGGTCTAACTTAGCCTATGCTGCAGTAATAAGCATATAGTTTCATTCATGGATACATCCTGACAGAACCCCTGCATTTGATTTATAGCTACCCTTTTCTTCTAGTGAATTCTGACTTTCTTTTGGAAATTTTGATCATTTTTTAATCTACATTACTTGTCCCGATGAAAGCAAAGAATCAAGTCAATCTTAATTTCCATGGGCATTTACTGTTCATTACCATCAGCAACACATTAAGAGATCATAAGGTTGTTGACGGTCATCAAGGCAGTGCACGGTAAATTAGCTCAGAAGTCAAGTGATGATCATGTTAAAGCAGTAGACTGCAAGGCTGCAAGCCACAAAAGGTCATACTTCATGGCCAATATAAATCATCACTTGAGTTTGACCATTAATTTGAACGAAGAATTGTTATAACAACCCACAAGCTCAGGTCAAGTGAATATTTACTTGTCGGGTACAGCTAAAAAAATAAAATTAAAATTAAAAAATTAAAAATTAAAATTAAAAATAAAATAAAATAAAAACATAATGTTTGAGCATCGCATGAATCAAACTACACAGAAATAAGCTGTGTCTATCTTAATTCTGGAGCAGAGCATGAAACACAAGCTTGCCTAAACAAAGGGCTGAACAGAAAAGGACATGCAAATGTATGTAAATAAATGCAACAGCATTTACCTTACTACTTATACCTGATCTTTTGAAGAGCGGAAAATAATGCCCGGATTGTTAGCGGACATGGAGCAGCCAGTAAAGATTGTGTCTGGCGACAGTGTTGCGCCACATCACCTGCAAAAAACATTAATAAACTTAACAGATAAAGGTGAAAGGAAGTATGGTAAAAAGGACGAACCAAGATCACCAAATTTATTGTATAACTCTCTTATTCTGGATCTATTAGTTCCACATGCTTCTTCAAGTGCAGCAGAAACTAAACTTACCCCAACATTAAGTTCCTGTCCAAGCAGTTCTCAATACATCAAAGAACATAATTTTGTCTCAAAGACCAAAGCAAGAATGCATTTTCATTAAACAATTAAGTAAAGATTAAGTTGCAGATATCACATGAATGGCAGTTAATCACTCAAGAATAAAGATAATATAAGAAACCATCACTAAAACTTCGCAAGATGGTGAAAGGGTTATATTACTCACAACATTCAAATGGTCATCAGCAATCTTGTTTGTACAAAGATATACAGCTGGCAACACATCTTCAGGGGACAAAACTAGCAGACTATAGCAAAAGGGAAATGGATGTTTAAGCTCATTGGTTTGGAGAAAGTAAAGTTCTTAATGTTGAAACCACAAAGGCCAAAATATGAGAACTGGTATCAATCAAACCTTCTGAACATGTTGCAGAGTATACCAATAGCTTTTATCTTTCATCTTTCTTGCTCTACCAAATTAAATGTGTGAGCTAGATGCAAATATGGAGCAGGCTGACCAACTCCCCAACAAGCTGCAAAGACTAATCGATTCACAAAATATAGATGGTACAAAAACAACTACTCAAGAGCTTAATAAGCCTGAGTACAAATCCAAATTAGCAAGATGGTATCGATTATCTGAACCTACCATGATCTATAGGGTGATATTTTTCAACTGGGAGCTGTACAGAATACATATTTACATCAGCAGTCAAACGTTCATGAGCAGGTGCCACATCTATGTCCGTCATTCTTTTTCGTTTTTTGTTGAAACCGACATTAACATCGAGTTGAGTTCCAACAAGTTCAAGATTTACTTTTTCAGGCATGCAGCAAGTAGCATCTATATTACTATAATAACTATCAAGAGCTACATTTAAATTGCCTTTTGCATTTTCTACAATGGCAATGGCATCACTTTCTTTCACATTTTCACCAGTAATCTGCATAAACAAATTTAACATGCTGTCATGGGATTCCCCCTTCTCACTCCCACCACTGAGGCACTTATTCGCTGCAGAACTCCCAGAAGAGATCATGTGCAAAGATTTTTGTACATGTTTTTTAAAAAACTTGTTATAGTAGACTGTTTGGATGCAATAGAATAAACTGGAGGTTGTTTTGCTTTTCTCTTAGGATTTGTAGCAGGTTGAACATCCTTCTTACTGGGAGATGTGGTGTCTCTAAAGGGTTGGTGCTTGCTCATCTGTTTATTAATTTTATTTGCAGATAATGCAGGCAAATTATCCGGAACAGATCCCAGAACAGTAATATCAGTCAAAGCAGTCTGACAGGAAAAATCAGAAAGCCTACTCTCTGATAGTTGGTCATGAAGTTCTGCTTCACGTTCATAGAAATCAGTAACAGCACCAATAACATCGCCATCTGATTTACTAAGTAAGTCAAAAATTTGATACCAGGTTACCCAGGTGGGCAAGCACTGACGCAGTTCCAGGGACAGTTTGTCAAAGTCCTTAAATTTCTGCATGTTACATTCCTCGGGACAAGGTTGTTCACCAGAAGTATGCTTTAAGTGAGCCTGGTCTACAAGTGTTTGATCAGAGCATTCAGAAGGCTGCTCTACATTCCCTGGAGTATCCATTTCATCTTCTAGAGTGCATCCAGAGGCATCTGTGTCTTTTGAAGTGAGGTTTGTACTTTCACGATAAAATCCCAATAAGAACTCCTGCTTAATTGCCGTCTCATCAATCAAACCAACAAAATGCTTCTTCATAGCAATAGCCTGCTTGCTGTCAAGCTTCTCCACATCCAAACCCACCGTGGGAATGACCTGTTTTGGCCGCAGGAACCTCAAAAATTCCCTCAGCTCAGAGTAGCTACAATGCTCACTGTAAGGCACCAGATGTATCTCAAATGAATCTTTCACTCTGACGGCAAATCCCTTTTGCCTCGTCTCATACATCCATCCAGTAGGTACAAAACCCACAGCTCTTGCGTACCCTTTCTTCTCCATAATCTCCTTCATTTTGACAAAATTCGGCCTGAAATAAGGCCAAGTCTCCCCCAACAAATTCCACCCAATCACATGAACATCACTCGCAGACTCTTCCTCTGTAAACACTCCACAATCACTAAGACCAATCGCCCGCAAAATTGCCATCTTCTTACCATCCACATACACCAAACAATTGCATTTTCGCGATATTTCAAGCAAAATCCTCTCCTTACCAACAACATAGGTAGCAATAAGAAACAAAACAGACATGTTCGCATTTTTTGCTTTCTCAGCTTTGATCATCGCTATGGTGTCGACAATGTACCCAACTGAATCACTCTGCGAAGGAAACACAAACCTCGGATTGCAATACGTGGTGTCCAAGAATATCGCATTGGCGCCAACAAATCCCCCAAGATCAGGATCCAACCTCATCGAATCGCAAAACCTGAAATCGCCGGTGTGCACATACTTCTCCTTCCCCGGCCACCGGAAAAGGAACATCACGGCGCCGGGGCAGTGGTTCGCATCAACAAGCGTGACCTCCCATCCATCAATCCCCACCACCACACCAACCGGCAAACGCACCACAAACGACCCCGGCACCTGCAGCGACTCCACGAGCAGCCGGCCGGTGACCTCGGAGCAGAAGACGATGCCCCTGCACCAGCTGGGGCTGAGTCCGGCGTAGTGGTCGGAGTGGAAGTGGGTGAGGAAGTAAGATACGGAGAAGTCGCCGGCGGAGCGGAAGGCGTCGACGACGAAGCGCGTGTTGGGGATGAGCTTGGGCTTGGGGAAGTCGGACGGGATGGGGGGTAGAGGGGAGCAGTGGGAGAGGAGGGTGAAGGAGTTGGGGGAGGGGATGGATTTGGAGTTGAGGAGGAAGTGAAGGAGGAGAGGAAGGTGTGGGAGGTGTCGAAGTGGAGGGTGTGTTTTGGTGAGGAATATTTAGCGCCGGCGCCGGCCATGGGAGAGGGGATGGAGGTTAAATGGAGTGGGAGAGGGGACGAAGGTTAAATGGAGAAGGCGGCCATGAAAATGGAAGAGCAACCTTAGTCTCCGATATGTTTAGGGCCGATAAACGAGCGATTGGGCCGTACTTATTCCGTTCAAATTTTACTTAGAATAGCTTATAGTTTGGATCCGACTGGAATGAGTTTTGATATATGATCAAAATTAATTCGAATATTTTTTGTACTTTTTGAGTTTGATTTGAGTTTAAATATACTTAAACTATTAAGTTATAAGAGCTTGCTTAAAAGTGGATCGCTTAGGAGCTCAAAATCGGCTCGTTTGAGAGCTCGAAATTAGCTCGATTGAGAGCTCGAAACGGGCTCATTTGAGAGCTCGAAACAAAATCATTTATAAGCTCAAATATAAATCGTTTTGGAGAAAATAGAAATTTATAAAAATTAAAAATTAACAAAATAATCTATTAATAAAATAGTCTCTTATACTCACAATTCTGGCAGTTTTCTAACAACTATCATCAACAGCAGTCTACAATCGGGATGACAGTGGTGTAGGGGGCACTGGCTTTGTGAGCTTTACGTGTCTATGACATCGACAAGGTCGGTGAAGGAGGCGGCTCTTCGGAAAAAGGGAAAAACAGGGGCGGGCTGTCGTGGGGTGACAAGATCCTGTCAAGATGGGCGGCGCTGGGCTCCACTACGGTCGAGTAAGGTCGTGGGAGGGTTGATGACGTCAAAACGACAACTGGATGGCGATGGAGACAATCGCCGTCAACGAGATCGGCATCGGGAGCGCGGCGCACTCGCGGTGGCTTCGTCTCATCATGGAGGCCGGGCAACGGCTGAACGGTGGGGGGAATGGTCGGTGATGTTCTGACGGTGATCGACGGTGGTGCAATGTCAATCGACGGTGGTGCAGTGGTCGGAGGCGGCATTGGCAACGGAGGAAGGCTGGTGTCGAGGGTATGGGGAATGAGAAGCATCGGGGAAGGGGAGGGGAAAGATATGGGTCGGTGGCAATATTATAAATAAAAGTTGATTTGTGTCCGACTCAAGTAAAAAACAACAACTAACTCAGTAATAAATCCTTAAACAAATCCAAAAAATAGGAAAAATTCTATAAAATATAATACACACCATAACACTATAATGACATATTATATATATTATGTATATTATATTATCGAGTCAAGTTTAAGTCGAGCTACTAGTCAATTTCGAGTCGAGCTACGAGTCGAGTTCGAGTCAAGATATGAGTCGAGTTGAGCTACGAGTCGATTTCGAGTCAAGTTCTGAGTTATAACTTAGTCGAGTCGAGTCATACACTGCCTTGCTCAAACTTGGCTCGTAAGATTTGAATTCGAGTCGAGTTCAAGCTCAACTATTTAAATATTGAGTTTCGAGTTGAATCAAGTCAAACCAAACGCAAAATGCGTGCGAGCTAGCTTGCTTAATTAGCAACCCTAAATATATTAAGAGTGTTGTTCTAAGGTGCTCGTTGTGAAAGGATAAGACAGGAAGGCCGACGGTCGCCGGTCCCACAGTTTAAGTGCTAAACCCTGACTTGCAATCATGATAGGTCCTTTTTTTTAAAAAAACACATTTAAAAAAAAGGGTCCTAGTCTGTGGAGACTACAGTGCACTATTGATTGTATCATCCACCGTATAAAAGAAATTTTTTAGTAAGGAACCCAAAATCTAAGAAGTACCTCTTTTTAAAATAAATCAATCAGTTTCTAAAATAACTCAAATTAGTTTCTAACAGTAAGTACCTCTTTTTAAAATATTAAATTATTTTTAAAATGCTTTAGTAGTTAAATATATAAAAATGCTTAGCCGTTTTAAAATTAGAGTCGGAATTATTTTTCCCAACTAGACAAATCATATAATCTTAACTCCTACCACGCTCTAGTATGACACACCTAACCAACATCAAATTTAGGCCAATTATGCATCACAAATACCTAAACTTGTCATTATTTTTAGTTGACAATAAAGCAATTCAAATTCATTCACTATATTTTAAAAGAGTTTTTTACAAAAAAATAAAAAATTACTTAGTGATATGAAAATCATCTTAGCCTCCCTTTAATTAGTAAAATATGGGAAATATATAAAATTTACAATAGTAGTTCATGACAAGTGTTGATTTTTATTGAAAATTGTCTATTTTTAAAATATTTTACCATAAAATGTAATTAACACATTCACCTAATAATTCTGCATTTCCTTTGGACATTTTATCTTCATAAATTTCGCATTAAAAATGAAAAAAAGATGAATTTTTTTTATAAAGAAATTTACATTATAGTTTACTCAAATTTATATCATAATTAATCTTTTGTTAATTATAACTAAAAAAATTTCATACATTTTATTTCTTTCTCATGTCAACCAAACAAAACTTAAATTAGCTAAAAAGGTGTAAAATTATAATGAGAAAATGGAATCGGTTTATTCATATGTATATATCAATTCAATTTAACCCAGTCTTTGGATAATAACAATGTTTAAATAAGGGGTAATTTTGTCCAATTTAAAAATTATAATTATGAGATCTTGGTTGCTAGATTTCCTATTAGTTGTTGACGTATCCATAGTCATATTATAGTGCGAAGTATTTTCAATCATAATGTAACTTATATACATTCCCTTATGAGAGGACAAAGGTGAGGGTGTTTGAATCTTAGTGTCACTATTAATAACACTCCAATTGGGCTCGTAGTGTGAACCAAATGAAAGTATTAAATACGGGACTATTACTCTTGTTTATTTAAAATGCAAAACTGACTCATAGGATGGACCTAATCATTTAAGGTGTCAAAAGACGGAAGGCTCGAGGGCACTTAAATGCGCACCTATAACATACACAATCACACCAAAAATATGCACAAGCTCCTAGGGTTGGACTGTAACACCCCAAATCCGGTTCACATTCGTGAACCGAACCGGCATGTTATCAGCCCCGGTTAGGTCGGCTAACCCGAACCTAACTCATACGGATCCAATCTCAGCGTCTTAAGATGTAGATACGACTTGTCATGCATGGATAAATTCATAAAACCCTAACATGATACTACATGGATGACATGCAACCAATTTTCACATCATTACAATTACAGTAAAAATCCTGAAATAAAACCGTCAGGGTCTCCCCTAAAAGTGCAATTATGGGCCCACCCTGTCAAAATAATATATATATATATATATATATATATATATATATATATATATATATACACACATGCATCCATGATTTCATTCACACAAAATCTAACATATTATGAATTCATTCTGAAGCTTGGGTCTCAACCCACTACGCTTCCGCTGCTCAACTCTGATCATATTTTGCATTCTGTTATCGTGTCTTAGCATTTCATTCACATCATATCATCATGCTCAAACATTTAATCATGTCATTCACAATATAATAACATAATAATACAATATTAAACATTCAGAAATCTAACATGTGTGTGTACAAGACCTCATTGCTCCTTCGTCCAAGCTGGCTCCTCCAACTCGTGATTATTACCTACATATAGTATAAAAACACGTCAGTAACAAGTGTTACTGGTCCGGAAAATAAAATAACTATAACAAACTGGCTATGAGAGCAAACTCTCATATGAAAGAAAACATCATACTCCACGTGAACACTCTGAAGGGCACTACTGAGGAGCCACTGGGCTGCAGACCCGGTAGCATCCCGAACTTACTGCTGTTGGTACTATGCCGCTCTCAGCACTTCTTTTTCAGTACTTCTCGTGAAACTTTATCCTAAGCCCTCTCCTTACCTCCATATTTCTCCTGGCCTTGAGCACGAAGGCCGAGTACTCTCAGGCAGTCGCCTTTAGTACCCTTTGAACCACAAGTCCGGACATGCGCTGTACTAAACAGTACCCGTAAACCTCCACGTTCTCCGGGTGTGAGGAACTCAAACGCGGAGTTGTCAGGATCCCTCGGGAATGGAACAGTCCGCTGGCACTAATCCAGAGCCCGCTTTGACTGTCACGGCATCCTCTGCATGGTACGTGCAGTCGATTTCTCCATCTCTCGTCTCACAGAAACACGAAAACTATATATATATAGGCTTGGGTAGGGAGTTACATAATAGGCCTGAAGGCAACTTTTGGTAGATCTTGTTTTCGAAATCAACCTCGAGGGATCTCATCCTCGAGGGGTTATTAATCCGGAAAATGTTCGATTAAATGGCCCGAGTTAAGTGGGATCCGATAAAACGCCACTTAACCCGTCCTGCAGACAATAAATCAAACATACAATAGAAAAGATTAAAACAGACGAGTCCTAAACGGACCTGGTAGAAGCTCCAAGCGTGTCATCGCACCTAGGCGGCAAGCTCCTACTCCGTACCTACACATCAAAACTAAATACTAACGCCCGCTAACTAAATGATGAATCACACACAATGACCGTCAATCAACAATCAAATAATCATAAATATGAAAATAATTCTAACTAATGTTATTCATACCAATTTTACTGTGTTTTTCCTAAGTTACATCGTACCTGATTAACATGCTCAAATTTACTTTACATCATCGGATCACTTAATATTTACTCATTACCAATCATATCGTACATATCATTACTTCTTTCATGCTCAGACTTCTATCATGGGAATCACTCAATCCTATCATGTTATGCTACCAATCATCAATTTAAATAATCAAATTGGAGGTAATTATACCTCACATCGTCGGCAATCGGCGACGGCTAAGGTTCCGTCGCGTGTCTCGGAGCTCGAATTCGGCGCTCCCCAGCGTCCGACGTTCAATCGGGCTCGATTGGGTGAGCCCCGCGGAAGATCCGGTGAATTCTGGCGAATTCCAAAAATTCCGGTTTTCCGGCCGCTACTGGCGGTTTTCCGGCGGCTTCCGATGGTTTTCCGGCGACAATCGCCGGCGGCGTCTACTAGCCGGAAAGTGGTCGTGTTGGGTACCCTCGGAACCGGCTCGGCGAGCCCGACTCATCTACGAGGTCGACACGGTCAACGGAGGTGGCAGCTCGCCGGAAAATGCATAAAACAGAGCGGCGGCGTTGGGTCGCTAAATCCGGCCGGCCAGGGCGGCGATGCCCTCCGTTCCGGTCGGGGAAGGTTGCTGGAAGGCTGAGGGTGCTGAGGCGAGTGACCGATCGCGGCGGCGCTGGTCGCCGGCGGCGGAATCAGTGACGAAAGTGCAACGCGGGCGCGGCGTCGCGGCGTGGCTTCCTCGCGTCGCGGCGGTCCGACGGGGGCCGGACCTGGTCCGGGCAGCACGACAACGGCGTCGCCGAGCTGGGCGGCGTCGGCCGACGGCCGGGCGGAGCCGACAGCGGCGGCAGTGGCGCGCGAACAGGGGCGGCGCGGCACGAGGGTTTGGGCGTGGGGGAGAAAAGGTTAGGGTTGTGTGTAGTGGCAAACTCATAAATATTATTTGACTCGTCTCCGGCTCGAGTCAAGTATAATAACTAAGTCATATTAAATCCTAAAAAAAATTCATAAAAATCGAGAAAAATCCCGTAAAATCAAACAACACCACAACATTATAATGATATGCTCTATGACTAACAACCCACCCAGATTGCCCGAACGCATCCTAACGCGGTAACGGCCTAATACTAATTCTACGATCCACTATATATAAAAATAATAATAAAAAATGACTGGCATACTCTCATATATCTGATAACTCATTCTGTTCTGCTGTGTTCATGACGTTATCATCATATACTTGGGTACGCATGACCCTCATAGCTCATACACGTGACTGGCATCGGCTCGGTACACGTGTCCCGAAACTGACTCAACTCGAAAAAATAACGGTCGACCCGACCGGTTCTGAATATAAAACCCTAACTCGAATCATGGGTTTTACATGGACATCCTAAATGAATCTACTATATACTCCCCTATAACTAGAACGTGGGAAAATTTTCCCAACATGTATAATTTCATAATAAATAAAAACAAACTCAAAGCATTCACATTCCACACATTTTACCCATAGAAACATCACACAAGTGTTCCACCTCATTCACATCACATTCTCAAGTCATTTAAAATACTATTTATATATTTCAAGTTATTGGTTCGTTTGGTCTTCACATGAGCCCTTCAATCTACAAAATAAAGTCAAGGAGCTCCTCCAACCCATGTTCTTTCTTCACTCTAGGTACTTATAATGGTAACATGGTTTAACGTACTTGGGTTAATTTTATCCTTCAGTTACAGGCCTCTGAAACTTGGAGGATTTCTGCAGAAAATAGTTAGATATGTGTGCCCTTGAGTATACCATCTACAAAATAGTTTAAACAAAGGTTAGTTATATTAATTTTTATACAGTCTAAGATAGGGTAATTCCGTATTTCAAAGGCCCGCAGACTCTTACACATGAGTATTCATAGTGGCTTACTAGCGCCCAAATACTATTCTCACAAGATAACCTACTAGTCTCACATGGATAATCATATTTTTAACACCTCATTTTTTTCGGTCCAAGGGCGGGCCGAAGTGCGATGTTATAATTTGAAAAACTATTCATTGGACTACTTTTGTACAATTTTATGGAAGTGGATCTCAACCCTCGAGGAAGCTTAAGACAGGCAACATTATAGGGTTTCATCAGATATGCATGCTAATTCATACCATCATAGAGAGGCTCTTAAACATAAGGATTCTATATGATCACCCCTAGCCACAACAGAAGTAGAACCTCCATTGTGACCATGGTGGTGACTTTAAAAATGTTGATATTCACTTTCAACTGCAGAAGAGGAGCACCTCAGCTACAGTTTTAAGGTTGCATGTTGTAATATGAACCTTTTCTTACTACTTAGGTCAAATGATTCATTACATTTTTAATTTCTTACATGTAGATGAATGCAGAGAATTTAAACAAGGGTCATGGTTACCTGTTCCACATATCTAACATGTGCAAAAAAATAAAATAATTAAACACAAGATCACTTCGGATGGGTCTTCAAGAGGTGTGAACCGTATACTCCTCTTACCCATGTTTCTTTATCACACACTCACACAACTACAACAAATATGTTGTGCATACCTGGTAAGCTCCTCATCATGTTCCAAAACTTTGAGGATTTTACCTCTGCAGACGATAGTTAGAGAGCCCCAAAGTGTGTTTGCACCACAGTGATAATGTAATGATATATAAAACACACATGCACAACAACAATCAATATGACTTATCCCAAATCATACAACTTCAGGGTTTATTCTCGTAACATGCTATATCTCAATTTCATATCAACTCGGTAATTAACACAAACACGGCACAAAATCCCCCTCCATGAGCTATTTGATCCACTACCTATGCCAGTCAAAAAGACTAAACACCTATATATATTAGAGAAAATGTCAGCAATCGAAGAATTGATTATTGGTACTGTAAAGACTAGGAATATAACATTATTGGCAAATGGGTATCTAAACACCCACGAAAAAGTGGTAGAAACTTCTAGAATCATACAGGGTGGTAAGCGAAAGCCAATGCGACCACATATCATACCATAATTGCCTATAAAGAGGCATCTTAGCAACACATATAAACATTCATATATTGCTTACGCCCTCACATATTCTATATATCACCCGCCACAGTACCCATGTGGCTTGGAACTAATGTGCCATAATTTTCGAAAATGCACTGCATTCACAGTAACCCCACATACATTGCACCACTTAAGGGTAGAAGGGGTACTAGTACAATTTACATATCTCCATACCACTCACTCTCTTATGCATGAAATCAGTAAAAATGCACATACTTGTATAATAGGCTTGTATCATACATTTCTGGAGCTTCAGTTCGAAAACCAACAAGGATCTCATCCTTGTAGTTTTATTAAACATTACGATAAAATGCGACTAAATGGCCAGTATCGGAGGGATCCAATAAAAGTGATGCTGACACCGTCCTATCATTTAAAACACGATTAAATATGACACTTAAGAGCCAAACATAAGGGTGAAACAAGAGAGTCCTATAGACCTGGATGAGTGGAACGATGCGTCCTAAATCAATGAACTCAACCCGCGTAACTTAACAGGAGATGGAATCCGAATCATAATCGGATTACACTAGCACACAATATGAGGCAAAGCCTCCACACATGTACAATATGTAAAACTTACTTATTTTCCTTAGTGATGGGTTAATCCTCATTTGGTAGTTTAATTTAAGGTTTGGGGTTACAATTCTACTTAGGGCATGATTTCATACTTACGGTTTTATCGTCGAACTTAACTGGATGATTTTTCAGACATACCAAATGGTATCCGATTAATCTTAAATTTGAACCCCTAGTTCAAGACACCCTAAGGTCGGATAATATGTAGATTATCATGTTGATTGAGGTTAATTAAGGTCGGATTAATGTGTTGTGAACAGTACCCCTGTCACTACACAACAAACTTCAAAATTTCGGCCCATGGGCCTGAAAAAGTCTAAATGGGCTTGGGTAGATTGGAATAGTTATATAACACTTGAAAGATTATCCCATTAATATTTTAGGTCTAATTTCCTTATAATTAGCCTTAGGTAATCTTTCTAATATTGATTTCTGATTTAGTGATTTCTGTAATTCATCCAACTAGGGTAGAATTAGAAAATTCTACACAATTACATACATACCCAAATGCTCCAAAAATTGACATAGACAATATTAAGATGCTTAGTAAACTCTGTAATTTATTATATAATTTTCTCATAGATGAATATATTTTCCACAGATTTTTTAATTCAAATCATAAAAAACATGATTATGAATTTAGTTCATGTGTACTCCAAAATTCTGATCCAATTAACTATTTGAATGAATTTTGTTTAACTCTAAAATTTTCAAGGTTAGATAAAACAATTATTGGTTTATTTGGTAATTTTTATAGATTTTAATGTGATCTAATTTTAACCCAAATATTTAACTAAACACACAACACATGCAATTAACACAAAACACAGCATATGCACACAATGTTTCATTCATTTTGCTTAGGCCTTAGTTGAGGCAATTTTAGTACGGTAAATTTATGATATTAAGATCACAACAATCTTAACATATGATCATAAGATATATTATGAAATTAAAATCATATCAAGGTGTAAAAATTGGTGAAATGGGCGATCAGGTCATTGGAACCTTGAAAGCTGCCACCTTTCGTCCAATTTTGGACCTTTTCATGATCTTCCTTACAAAATCAATCAATATGCTCAACATATATGTAACACCCCAATTTGGTTTACTCTCAACCCGGACCAGAACTGTTACAAAGGATCGAACCACTCGTAAACTGATTAAGTTGGCTGACCCAAAACCTAAACGGTTACGACATAACCCTCTCGACGTCTCAAGATGGAACACGCCGCTAATGCGCAAACAATATATGAATGAGATGCATAACCCTAACAAGATACTACGTGAATGTCATGATAATAATCACACGCCAAAATTGTAACGACCCAGCCCAAAGTACAACATAATGGCTAAGTCATTTCTTTAAAATGGGTACCCCGAAAGTTAAAGATCTATAGTCCATTCCTACTTATAAACAGGATCTTCTCCCAGTAGGTATTAAATGTGGGACTAAGTTGAGGGATCTCACAATCTACCAACCTTAGGGAATTTCGTCCCTGAAATGCCTATTTTTGGCCCGTTGCTAGCCCTAGCCCACGACCTTTCTGGCCCGTGACCGGCAGCCTAGCCAACGTTTCTAATCCAGCCCACCATCTAACACGGAACCAGGTCGGCTCTGATACCATTTGTAACGACGCAGCCCAAAGTGCAACGTAATGGGCTAAGTCATTTCTTTAAAATGGGTACCCCGAAAGTTAAAGATCTATAGTCCATTCTCACTTATAAACATGATCTTCTCCCAGTAGGTATTAGATGTGGGACTAAGTTAAGGGATCTCACAAAAATAATTAAAATAGCAACATAATTCATAAAATCGAGAATAAAACGGACAGAACCTCCCGTAAAAGTGCAATAAGGGGACGACCTGTTTAAAACACGTCACATTATAGGGTATATATATAAAACAATAATTTATATAGCAATAGAATTCAAATCATCCACACATATTGTAATTCACATCTCGCCCACCAGCAATTCATGCTCATCATATTTTTGTGGTGGGTAGCCCATAGGGGAAGCAGCCCCTCCTCGTACTCTGTCATCTCCTAATGACCTCTTTTCAACTCTGGCTATGGAGAGGGCTATGTGATAGAGCTCTCTCCTGAACTCTTCCTAGCTCTCTTCTATCTGCCTCTGTGTCTCTACCAATTGGGTAATGATTGTATCTCTCTCAGTCTGGCGACTACGAGAACTTAGGTGGCTAGTCGAGGCGCGTACATTGGCTTCTCCTGACGGTGGTTGAGCTCTCAGCCTACTAGATGCTGTCTCGCTGGGCGCACCACTAGGACTAGTACACTTACGAGGAAAAGGAGATGGATACTTGGTCTGGGTCCTGCAAGTTCCATGCACTAACCATGGTGATTGACGCTCACTAATCAAACTTGTGCACACTGTCATTCAACTACGTGGTGAGAAATCTACAAACTTAAACAAGTAAATCAAGAAAACATACCTGTCGGCTTGACTCGAACTAGCTTTGCACACACATGACCTGTAATGGTATTTTCCATCTTAATCGATCAAGAGTAGGCGCTGATACCAATCTTGTAACACCCCAATCCGGTTTACTCTCAACCCGGACCAGAACTATTACAAAGGATCGAACTACTCGTAAACCGATTAAGTTGGCTGACCCAAAACCTAAACGGCTACGACATAACCCTCTCGACGTCTCAAGATGGAGCACGCCGCTAATGCGCAAACAATATATGAATGAGATGCAAAACCCTAACAGGATACTATGTGAATGTCATGATAATAACCACACACCAAAATAATTAAAATAACAACAAAATTCATAAAACCGGGAATAAAACGGACAGAGTCTCCCTAAAAGTGCAATAAGGGGACGACCTGTTAAAATACAGCACAATATAGTATATATATAAAACAATAATTTATATCGCAATAGAATTCAAATCATCCACACATATTGTAATTGGCATCTCGCCCACCTGCAATTCATGCTCATCATGTTTTTGTTCATTTTCAACTCAACATAGCTGATCATTCTTGGACATTAGAACATTTCCAAGCATTTCTAAAACAAGGCATACAAGCCTCACAAACACATGCATATATACACAAACATGTAAATCTAATACAACAGCCAATCACATCACATCTTACGCAAAAGTCGGCGCGGCGCCAGGTATGTGTGTGCAATGTAAACGCTAATCCTTCGTCAAGGCCGGCATACACCATTCATCGTCCTCACCTACATATAGTAGAAAAACGTCAGCAACGGGTGTCACTGGTCCGGAAATAACTAGTATCAAACTGGAACATGAGAGCAAACTCTCATGGAAAGCAAACAATCATATATCTTCCTCAAGAACTCTCATAAGGGCAACTACAAAGGAGCCGTTGAGCAGCTGACTCAACAGCATCCTGATCTATCTGGTACTGTGCCGCTCACGGCACTTCTTTTTCAGTACTTCACGTAAAACTTTATCCTAAGCCCTCTCTGAACCTCCATATTACTCCTGGCCTTGAGCACGAAGGCCGAGCACTCTCAGGCAGTCGCCTTTAGTACCCTTTGAACCACAAGTCCGGACATGCGCTGTACTAAACAGTACCCGTAAACCTCCACGTTCTCCGGGTGTGAGGAACTCAAACGCGGAGTTGTCAGGATCCCTCGGGAATGGAACAGTCCGCTGGCACTAATCCAGAGCCCGCTTTGACTGGCACGGCATCCGCTCATGGCACGTGCAAGTCGACTCATCTTCTCTTGTCTCACTGAAAACTCGATAAAACTATTTATAGGGCTGGGTCGGGATTTATTATAATAGGCCCGAAGGCAACTTGAGGTGGATCTTATTTTTGAAAACAAGCTCGAGGGATCTCATCCTCGAGGGTTATTAATTCCGAAAACAATCGACCAGATGACCCGTGTTAGGTGGGGTCCGATAAATCATCCACCTGACACGTCCTACAATCAATAAATCAAATCACCGATAGAGTAGAGCGATAAAACCTGAGAAGCATGTCCTAACGGACCTGTCAGAAGCTCCAAGCGCAGTCTCGTGCCTAGACGGCGAGCTCCTGCAACGAACCTACATGAACATAACTATTTACTAACGCCCATACATATATGATGCACGCCTATATAACTAATATATCCACATTCATACATGAATCTAATCAAACATGACAATCATCTCAACAATCACACTAAATCTCTAATTGTCAAGCAAGTTAATAATTTTATGATTTCCTACGTTACTTATTACCTAACACTTTTAATTCCAATTTCAAAGCATACCTATTCTAATTAGGTGACAATGGTTTAATCAATTTAATCCGTTTAACTTAATACTAGCATGCAAAAACCTAATTCATGCAAATTCATAAATTAACTCGTTAACAAGCATTTAATTAACTATTCCATGGTTTACTAACAATTCCATTAGCAAGCATTTACATCACGCAACACAATCTACGCTAATCATCACATGTTTATCACACTGTTGCAGAAATCGGCCGATTCCGTGCGGAATCGGCCGATTTAAATCGGATCGGCGTCGCGCCGATCCGATTTCGGGGCCGAATCGGGCGGCCCCGAATCGGCCCCGGAATCGGCCGAGTTCGGCCGATTCCGACCGATTTAAATCGGAATCGGAATCGGCCGATTTAAATCGGAATCGGTTTTTAGGAAATTACCAAAATACCCTAGGTATGATTTTTATTAAATTATTTAAGCATGGGTAAAATGGTAATTTGGATTTTAAAAACCTAAAATCAAACCCGCTCCCCCGACACCGCCGCCGCTCGTCCGCCCGCCGCCGCCCGGTTTCCGCCTCCGCCGTGCGGCCCCGACTCCGCGCTCGCCGCCGACCGGGCTGCCGACCTCGCCGCCGACCTCGCAACGTCGCCGCCCACCCGTGGCCGGACCGAATCGGGCACGCACGAATCGCCGCCGACTCCGCCGCCGGCTCCGGGCCGCCGACGGTTCGTCCGGCCGGGCTGCCGACATCGACCGGGCTGCCGACATCCTCCGACATCGCCGCCGCGAGACTCGCCGCCGACCGGGCCGCCGGTGGCGGCGAGGGGTAAAAATCGCACGGTGGCATTCTTGTAATTAAAAGTTGACTCGAGTCTAACTCGAGTCAAAAATAATAATTAATTCGAAATAATTTAAAAAAAATCTTAAAAAATATTTAAAAATATCAAAAACTATAATACACAGAATAATATCAAAATAACATCAATACTTAATTTTAATATATTTATATTATAAATTGTCAAATTATTATATATAACTGATTAAATTAATTTGGACCGATTCAACTGAACCGATTCCTGGCCGATTCAGACCGATTCCGATTCCGATTCCGATTCACTGGAAAACCGATTCCGATTCCGATTCCGATTTATGCAAATTTACAATTAATTAAACTAAAATCATGAAGTTAATAAAATTAATTCCAATATGCTACCATGACCACAACATGCATGTAATAATTCTAAGAAAAAGGAAGAGCCACCTCGCGATCGGTGCTGAAATCGGTGCTGACGGACGAAGGCGGTGAAGGCTAGTCAACGGTTTTCCGGCACCTGTGCTTCGGCAATTTTCTGGCTGTTTTGGTGGTTTTCCGGTGACCGCTCCAGCGGGGCAATCAGAGGTAGGGGGTTAGCACCGTCTCAGTGAGCTTGACCCATGGTCGAGGCGGCAAGGCTACTACATCGGCCGGACTGGGCGGCGTCGATCGGCGGCGAGGTGGCGTCGATGGTGGTGGCAAAATCTCACGGTGGCGGCTAGGGTTTGGGCAGTGAAGGGAAAGTGTCGGGGAAGAGGATGAGAAGTATAGGGTGGTGGCAAAGTTATAAATAAGACTTGATTCGACACCGGCTCGAGTCAAGAATGATAACTAACTCGGAATAAATCCTAGAAAAATTCAGAAAAATTGGGAAAAATCCCATAAAATCAAATAAAACACCACAACATCCAAATGACATGCCGTATAACTAATAACCCACCCGAATACCATCTAACACGTCCTAATGCGTTATTTGGCCTAAACTAATTCTACGGTCACAACATGAAAAAATAAAATCATCAACTGTATACTCTCATATCTACTAATAACTCAATCTGCTGATGTGTATCTGACGCTATCATCGATACTTGGGTATACATGAACCCTCATAGCACGTGCACAGGGTCGGCCTCGGCCCCTGCACCGGCCCCGCACACGTGTTCTGAAAGCTGAACCAACTCTGAACCACTGTCAAACTGACCGGCTAATGACTATAAAACCCTGACTCGAGTTGTGGGTTTTACAACCTTCCCTCCTTATAAAATTTCATCCTCGAAATTTTAAATCAAGGAGCGATCAAACGTAATGCTGTAACTGGAATCGAGGTTGGAAATTGGAGTGCCTGGTCCAGAGGCTGGCTACTCGAACAACTCGGGATACCTCCTCCTGATATCGTCCTCACGCTCCCATGTAGATTCTTCAACTCCGCGTCGATTCCACTGCACTCGCACTAAGGGAACCTACTTACGTCTGAGGGTCTTCACTTGACGATTAACTATCCTTGTTGCATCCTCAGAATACGTCAGGTCAGGACAGATTCTATCCCTTGGAAACTGATAACGTGGGAATTATCTGGGTGGTGCTTCTTCAATAAGGATACGTGGAACACTAGGTGTACGGCTGATAGGTGAGGCTGCAATGCCAAGCGGTAGGCCACCTGACCTACATGTTCTAGAACATCAAATGGTCCCATGTACCGCGGGCTAAGCTTCCCACGCATACCAAACCTCATGTTTCCCTTGGTTGGTGACACCTTCAGAAGAACATGTTCTCCGACCATGAAGTGAACCTCACGTCGACGTTGATCAACGTAGCTTCTCTGTAGCTCTTGAGCTGACCTCATTCTCTTTTTAATCTGCATAACCACATCTTGTGTCTGCTGAACCATCTCTGGTCCAACTATCATCGGCTCACCGCCTTATACCCAACACACTGGGGATCTGCACGGCCTACCATATAGAGCTTCAAATGGTGCCATCCCAATGCTAGCCTGATAACTGTTGTTGTAAGCGAATTCCACCAAAGGCAAATGCTCTGCTGAGTCGCCTCCAAAATGTGAGATCCCTCAACTTAGTCCCACATTTAATACCTACTGGGAGAAGATCCTGTTTATAAGTGGGAATGGACTATAGATCTTTAACTTGGGTTAACCATTTTAAAGAAATGACTTGGCCCATTAGTTTGCACTTTTGGCGGGTCATTATAGGTGGTATCAGAGCAACCTGGTTCCGTGTTAGATGGTGGGTTGGACTAGGGACGTTGGCTAGGCTACCGGTCACGGACCAGAAAGGTCGTGGGTTGGGGCTAGCAACGGGCCAAGTATAGGAATTTCGGGGACGAAATTTCCTAAGGTGGGTGGATTGTGAGATCCCTCAACTTAGTCCCACATCTAATACCTACTGGGAGAAGATCTTGTTTATAAGTGAGAATGGACTATAGATCTTTAACTTTCGGGGTACCCATTTTAAAGAAATGACTTGGCTCATTACGTTGCACTTTGGGCTGGGTCGTTACACAAAATCTAGCGTATATGCCCTAAGCAATTCCTCAAGAATCTGAATAGTTCTTTCGGACTGCCCATCTGTCTGAGGGTGGAAAGCGGTGCTAAACTTTGACTCTGTGCCCATGGCTGCATGAAAAGCTCTCCAGAAATGGGATGTAAACCGTGGGTCTCTATCTGAGATGATCTCCAACAGAACTCCATGTAGTCGTACTATCTCAGCCCGATACAAGGTCGCCAAAGTGGATAATGGGTAATCCATTCTAATAGGGATAAAATGTGCAGACTTCGTTAGTCAATCCACTATTACCCATACTGCGTCTCTCTGCTGGCTGTTCTTAGGCAGACTGACTACAAAATCATAAGCTATACTCTCCCACTTCTACTCGGGGTCCCACCGGGGCGCATGTGTTCAACCTTTACCTGTTGACAGACTAAACACCTGGCTACAGTGTCAAAAACCTCTCTTCAATCCTGGCCACCAATAGGATCACCAAACATCGTGATACATCTTCACTCCACCGGGATGCACTGTGCACCTCAAGATGTGGGCGTCGTGAAGAATAGTCCTACGAAGTCTGGGATACTCAATGACGTCCGGAACGAAAAGACGTTCTCTCAATCTGACCAGTCCATCTGCATCTCTAACCAAATATCTATGAACTCCCTGCTCTAACCACTGAGTCAACTGTTTATCCTCATTCTGTGCAGCTCTAATTTGTTCAAAAATACCCGACTGAATCAAAAGTTTAGCAATCATTCCAACTAATTGCCTTTGGCTTGTATCAATTGGGGTCACTAAGACTGCTGCCATCCCCACTGAGTCTCGAACTGGCCTCCTACTTAAGGCGTCTGCTACAACATTCGCCTTGCCCTCATGATATGAGATATCGATCTCATAATCAGACAACAACTCCAACCATCTCCTCTGTCGACTGTTCAAATCCTTCTGTGTGAAGATATACTTTAGACTTTTGTGATCAGTCAAAAGTCGAAAGGAAGTCCCATAAAGGTTATGTCTCCATTTTCTGAGGGCAAAAACCACTACTGCAAATTCCAAATCGTGAGTAGGGTAGTTATGCTCATGCACCTTTAGCTGACGAGATGCATATGCGATAACCTTATCTCTCTGCATCAAAACACAACCAAGGCCAATCCCTGAGGCATGTGTAGACTACAAAGTCATCATGCCCCTCTGGTAATGTATGAACTAGCGCTGAAGTCAATATCTCCTTCAACGTCCTGAAACTCTGCTCACACTCGTCAGTCCATACAAAGTGTTTGTCTTTCTTAGTCAGCTGCGTGAGAGGAGCTGCTATGGAGGAAAAACCCCATATGAAACGACGGTAATATCCTGCTAGACCAAGGAAAATCCGTATCTCGGAATGTGTTCTTGGTTGTCCCCACTGTACAACTGCTTCTATCTTCACTGGATCTACTGAAATCCCTGTTGTTGATATAATATGCCCTAAGAAGTTGACCTCTGAAAGCCAAAAGTCACACTTCGCAAATTTTCTGTACAATCTGTGCTCTCTTAGGGTTTGTAACACCGTACAGAGATGCTGCTCATGTTCTTTCCTCGATGAGGAATACACCAAGAACATGAATGCTGCTGGAGCATTTGTCAACCCGAAGGGCATAACCAAAAATCTGTAGTGTCTATATCTCGTTCTAATTGCAGTCTTCGGAATGTCCTTTGCTCTAATCCTCAACTGATGGTAACCGGATCTCAAGTCAATCTTCGAAAAGACCGTTGCTAAGCTCAACTGGTCACATAAATCATCAATGCGAGGAAGAGGGTATCTGTTCTTAATGGTCACATGGTTTAGCATCCTATAATCGATGCATAAACGCATGCTTCCATCTTCTTCTTCACAAACAACACTGGTGCTCCCCATGGTGACACACTCGGTGGATAAAACCCTGATCCAACAGTATCTGTAATTGCTTCTTAAGCTCTCGGAGTTCCAGTGGTGCCATCCTATATGGTGTTCTAGAGATGGGTGTTGTCCCTGGCATCAAATCTGTAGCAAAATAGACTTGTCTCCTCGGTGGCAATCCGGTGATCTCATCTGAAAAGACATCTGCAAAGTCCCTGACAACTGGAATCAGCTCAACACTGGGCTTGTCCCTTGAGCCATTCTCTCCCGCCAACACCAAGGCGGCTATCAACAACTCACAACCCAGAGGGTGGTTGGTTTGGTGATATCATAGGTATGGGTGTCATACTTATAAAGGTATGGGTGTAATACCTATAGAGGTATGAGTGTCATAACTATAGATGTATGAGTGCAATACCTTTATAGGTATGGGTGTCATAACTATGAAGGTATGTGTTGGATAGATAAGGATGAATGGGTTGGGTTAGCTAAAAAGGCATGGTTTGGGTTATCTCAAAACCTAAAAACTTAGGGTTTTTACCCTAAAACGATCAGGCCCACCTCAGAAATTACACTACAGGTCCGAAAAGGGGTTAGGATGGTCCGAAAGGTTATCAAATACATGGCAAACGCACACAATACACATGAGGGACACGGTCTTAATATCTAACTATATACGATTAAATTGGGCCAAACATGAAAAAAACCTGGGTGTGCTACATCCAAATAGGCGTACCGAGCATTAATCGAAGCTAAGGCTGGACAACGCATACATACCTAGATACCATACATAAATACGTGGCAAAATGGCTGGGTAAGACCTTCGATCTGGGGTCACGACCGAACCGAAATTAAAACCACCGGGAGAAAAGCCTGGGTTTTACAATATTGGCTAACTAGCCCTAAATAGTAATTATATTTCATGGTCCACAGGCCTTACACCACATGAGCAAGCCATACACAAAGCAGCAACAACAAGTCAGCCATCCCATAAGTCATTCTCGATCCTTATGTCTCCCCGACCAAACTTGCAACACCAAACTATATAGAAAATATATGTAAGTAATCAAATAACTATCGGTTTAAAAATAACTAAAAAAATGATTCCAAACTGGCAAATGGACGACTCTTCATCCACGGAAAACTTCAATATGAAATAGAAACTCCACACCCACATCATCATAATACTGCAAGGTGGCTAATATGGCATAATCATAATCACTATGATATCTACGCACACAAATTTGAATACTTGATGGTAATATGCCGATATTACGCATGAGTCGGAATCTTGTCGACGATAACACACTTGTGGCCAATAGGGCCTAAACTGATCAATGAAAAAAATTGTTCGAATGCACTCAATGAAGAGCAAGCTCATCTGGATAAACACGGTTAGTTGGTAGTATATGTGAATGTTATCATCATAACCATTATAATATATAAAATATTAATTGCAAACTAAGCACCTCATGTGGGTAAGGATTGGGCCCCTCAGTGGGCGTCATGCTCCCATCCATCACACATGCTTAGAAAATCTGAAAATCATAAAATATGTATAAGGCCTGGGAAGGGCTGATAAATAGAGCAAAAATGACATTTTATCTGGATCTCATGTTTTAAAACTTTACATGAATAAATCTCAATATTGAAGTTTTATTAATTCAAAAAATCAACAAGATGATCGATGGGTAGTGGAATTAAATAAAACACAACTAATTATGTCATACAATATAAAATAAAATTGCAATAAAGCCTAGCAGTAGATCAAACACAAAGGAGTCCTAAAATGCAATAGGTTGTACTTAGCAAAAGTTCTAAGAGGACCTAAAATGTTACCCATCCCAAAGAGGTTTCCTAGAAGGCAGATCTATTATATTTGCATCTATGGTAATAGACCATTTACTAGGGCTAGGTGAAAAACCCATGACTCGAGTCAGAGTTTTACGGGAGGGAACCAGTCGGTTCAACCGTCGGTTCGAGTCGAGTCAGCTTCATGGATCGCGAGCTGAGTTGAGGCCAACTGTGAGTTATGAGTGATGAGGGTCATGTATGCTCAAGTATATGATGATAACGTCAAAAAGATGATGAAAAATGGGTTATCAAGTATATAGAGGTATGCAGTATTGATTGTTATTTTTATTTGATCGTAGAAATAGTTTTAGGCCGAATAACGCGCTAGGACGCGTTGGATTATATTCGGGTGGGTTATTAGTTATAGAGCATGCCAGTCTCACCCTCTCGCCATTGCCGACGTTTCCCCCATCATCCCGACCGCCGTCGAGGCCGGCCGTAGCCCCGATCGGAGCAACACCGGCGCCACAGCCGCCCATTTTCAACGCCGCCACCGACAGCCATCACCGCCCCGGCTACCCTGTTTGACACCACCATCGGACCAAGTTCATCGAGCTGATGCCGATAGACCCCCTGATTGACCTGTCCATAATCATCACCGGAAAACCGTCGGAAACTGACTGAAAACCATCGAAACTCGCCGAAAAACCACTGAAAAATTGGATTCGTGGGAAATTCGCCGAATCATCCGCCGAACGCACCCGGTCAAATCCGATCGAACTTTGGACGCCGCTAGGTGCCGAATTCAAGTTTCGAGCCACGAAACGGAAACCCTAGCCATCGCCGATTTTCGACGACACGAGGTATATATTACTCTGACGTAAATTCTTAAAATTTATAATTATTAGGGAAGCATGCTAGACTAGATAATTAGATGAATTTTTGTGTTTTTGATGTGTCTGTATGTTTGTGTGTAATTTAATAAAAATTATGAAATTGGTTGATTGATGAGTGTTAAAATGGAAAAGGATGGAATTAATTAGGTGAACTAATTAATTACCTTGATTTCATGAAACATAGATTAAAAACTCACTGGAATTGACTTAGGATGAATGTGTGATGATTAATGCGTGATTGTGTTGATTGTGTGTGCATGCTATAGGATGTGTGATTTATCATGCGGGCGTTAGCTTTTAGCTTGATTGTGTAGGTACGGTGTATGAGCTCGTCGCCTAGGCGCGTGGACCCGTTTGGAGTTTCTACCAGGTCCGTTTAGGACTCGTTCTTTGATTGGCGTTATTCTATTGTGTATTTGATTTATCATATGCAGGACGAGTTAAGTGGCGTTTTATCGGATCCCACTTGACTCGGGCCATTTAGCCAACAGTTTTGTTCAGATTAATAACCCTCGAGGATGAGATCCCTCGAGTCAGTTTTCGAAATTAAGATCCACCATAAGTTGCCTTCGGGCCTATTGTATAAATCCCAACCCAGGCCTATATATGTATAGTTTTCGCGTTTTCGGTGAGAGATAGAATGAGGGTTACTGACGGCCACGCCTTCAGATAGGGCGTGTGCTCGGAAGAGCGGGCTCTGGAGCTGGGAGAACCCACTTCATTCCCAAAAGATCTGGACAACTCTACCTTTGAGTTCCTCAAACCCGGAGAAGTGTGGAGGTTTACGGGTACTGCAATGCAACGCATGTCTAGACTTGTGGTTCAAAGGGTACTATGCCTGAGAGTGCTCGACCTTCATGCTCAAGGCCAGGAGTAATATGGAAGGTGTAGAGGGCAAAAAGGAATGAGATTTGATGCGAGAAGCGATAGAGAAATGGCCAAGGTATGAGAATGAGAAAGAAAGGGGGACACTGTCGAGGGCGACGATTCCCATATGTGCCCTGATGAGAGTTCTTGAGGAAGTATATGGTTTTGATTCAACAGGAGAGTTTGCTCTCCTGTGCCAAATTGATATTAGTTATTTTCTGGGCCGGTAACACTCATTACTGATGGTTTTATATATATATATAGGTGAGAAATGCGAGGGATGAAAGCTGTCGAGACTGCAGAGGAGCAGCACGGAACTGCGCACACATGTACCTGCCACGTGTAATGTATAATGATAGTGTGTTAATGCTGTGTGAATGATAATTAGGATGTTTTGTCTTGATAAATTGCTTCTTATGAGACGAACGGATAAGTGTGAATGAGTAGTGAGGTTGGAGTTTAGGCTCGGCTCAACTGAAATGAAAGAGATAATGACTGAATGCCATGGTAGATTGTTATGTTTTATCGTATTTTGATAAAATATTTATATACCCTTGTTGTGGACAGGTTGGCCCCTATTGCACTTTTAGGGGATATTTTATTCGTTTTTCCGTAAAAATTAATGACTTTTTATCTAAATTTCTTGCTTGTTGAATAGTTTTGTTTTGCTTGCACGTCATGGCATGTAGGGGTGCTAATTGAGCGAGCGAGCCGAGCTCAACATGTGTTTGAACTCAGCTCGAATAGTTCGAAACTCGTTTGAACTCGACTCGAGATCGAACGAGTTTTGGACATACATGCTCGAGTTTGACTTGAATATCTTTTATGTGTTCGAGCTCGACTCGAGCTCGAATATACTTAAACTGTTTAATTTTTGTGAGCTCGTTCGCCAGCTCGTTTGTTAGCTCGAAACCAGCTTGATTAAAAGTCAAAAGTACCTCACTTAAAAAAAATGAGGCCAATGTGGTTTGAACCCACAACCTTGAAGTCATCAAGGTGAAAATCTCAACTATCTTGCTTCTTTGTTATTATATTTCATATATATATATATATATAATATAATATAAAGACTATATTATTATATTATTTTATCGAGTCGAGTTCGAGTCGAACGACGAGTCGAGTTCGAGTTACAACCGAGTTGAGTCGAGTTGAACACGACCTTGCTCAAGCTCGGCTCGTAAGATTCGAGTTCGAGTCGATCATTTAAATGTCGAGTTTCGAGTCGAGTCAAGCTGAGCCGAACGCTAAATGCTCACGAGCTGGCTCGCTCAATTAGCAACCCTAATGGCATGCATGTAGGACCACGTTAGAACCTAATTGTTCCCATTCATGCATTTCATGGTTGCATCCCAATCTTAAGACGCCGAGGGCAGATTCGGGTCGGCTTAACCGAACCGAGTAGATTAGCGAACGGTTCGGTTGCCGGTGACATTTCTGGGTCGGTTAACGGTGAGCCGAAACGGGGTGTTGCACTAGGTGGCATAAAAAATAGGGAGGTCAAGGATTATACACCTCGAAGTGCTGAAGTCATCATCTACTGAAGATCTGATCATCCTCTTGAAGGAAACAATAAAGGCATCACTCCTATGGTTTTAGTGCGATCATTAAATAGTTGGCAATCGTTTTTCGACTGAGTACTAGTTACACATGTTCTAGGGGATGGGGAACACATATCCCAAAGAACCACTATTGTACCTTGGGCCAATAGGAGTCCATAATGAGGTATATATGTGTCTCATCCCTTCGTATGTGATTTGTAGTTGGTTGTCCCGTACCAATTTGTAATACTCTATCTTGACTCACTTAGCAACTACCACTGTGGTAGACTCACAAGCAGGGCTATAAAGGTCATACATAGGCTGGCTATAACATGAGGGTGCACACCATGAAACTACATCAACCACGTCTCAAAACAAAGGGAGCTCACCAGACGTTTCTCTGATCTTCGCATCAAACTCAAAACCTGCTCATCTCATCACTAGTTTCTCATCTACCCATTGGCCTCTTGTTTTACCAATTGCCCAACCATTTCTAAACCATCTACGTGACTGTCAGCAATCTATCTGACCATCCTATTTACTTTTTCTTGTTAATGATCTTTCTAATCCTTACCTGTCTAACTTGGCATCCCTATCATATGTTTCTATCGGTTGCTTGTTAGGTTCCTACCAGAGCCAGCTTCTTCTACTCAGTAGGCGGTTGTGCCACCAGGATTGCAGTTGTGCTACCCAGACAATGGTCATTGTAAAGACCCGGAAAAAAAATCATAATAATAATAATGACGTTCGACGAGTGGGATCGAACATGGGAAAAAATTCGTTAGCTGGATAAGTATGAATTACCCGGTTAATTGAAAAGTAATTTTTAATTTGATAATTCTAGTTGAATCGGTCGAGTCGACAACATTATTTATCCAATTAACCATTTAAGTGAACCATACCATGTACCCATTTAACAGGTTAAGTGCAATGGTTAAGTGGACCATGTTGATTACCCAATTACCCGGTTAAAGGAATTACGGTGAAAGGGTGCTTCCACGTACCCTAGCCATCATTTTATTCATTATAAAAGGAAAAGGGGGAGGGCGTCATCTACATTTTTACTCCTTAGACAGACGCCGGATTTCCTCCTTAGCTCGGGTAATTTTTATTCCTTTCTTTTTCTTTGTTGCATGCATAGACATGTTGCAAAAATCATAAACATGATAAACATAAGAATTAAATGAGAAATCAACAAGGGAGAAGAAAACCAGGAGGACGTTCTACTATTTTCCAGCAGCAACCACGCCATGTTTCCTTCCATGGTGCGGGGTTGACGTGTTGGAGGTGGGAATTGCTCCCGACGGTGATGCTGGCCAGATGGAGTCACCTTGGAGGGCCAAAATAGATCGTCGAGGAGGCACACAAGTCTAAAATCCAAGGGGAGAACAGTTCGGTGTTGCCATGGGTGGTGTTGCTGGCCAGACGTGGATCCGCCATGGAAAGTACAGACTGGTCGTCACCTGGGGTGGTGCTGGTCGTCACCTTGATGGGGCAGGACATGGTCGCCATGGCTGCTAGTCGGCCACCATTAATGGTGAAATTAAGGTCCCCATATAGGGTGTAGTCCGAGTTTCATGAGATAGCAGCGGATAAAGATTTGAACTTTGGGGTTTTTCCAATCGGATCAGTGGGGTAGATAGAAGATCTGGTCTGAAATTGGGTGGAAGGAAAAGAAGACATGCTGGTCGGGTGCTGTTTATGTGGCCGACTAGGGTAGACGCCATGGGTTATGGGCTGATTATGTGACCGACATGGAGTCACCATGGTCAGGTCGGGGTTGCTGATTGGGTGGCCGGAATGGGGTCTCCAAGGACTGGTTGAGGGTTGCCATGTGGTGGGCAAGTTGGAGACGCCGTGGCAGCAAATGGAGGCCGCCACGTTACTGGTTGGTCGCCATGCATGGTGAAAATACCGGCTTTCACGGGTTGACTACAATAAAGCTGGGAGCTTTGGGGTCGTTAAATGACTTGTTAAACTAGAATGACAACTAGGTAAATATGGGAGAACTCGATGCGGTTGAGTTAGAATATAAGGTAAATACAAAAGAATTAAGTATGGGACATGTTAATAATTAAATTATCAATTAGATAATGGGGATTTAGATGGGGATAATTAATAATTAATTATTATTAGAATTGCTGAAAATTTAATAAGAAATGAAGACTAACATGAACTAATTACATCATTTAAAATTGATAGTATATTAGTCATGTAAGTTGCATGTAGGTTCATGCAAAATAAAATTATACTAATGTATAATTCTATGCCCTCATTCAGATTAGGGTTCACGGGTCACAGTCAGACGAAATCACAAGTCAGGTATGTATACTAGGTAAAACATCGTACTTTCCTTGTTGGTAGCCTAAGTCGGCCTGAGCCCAGATTCGACCACCATATACCGAGTGCAACCGGGGTCAAAGAATTGACTCAGTCAGACACGGGGTCGTATTATGTGCGTAAATTGTGTAATGTATCGACATTGTTTTGGAGTAGTGATAGCTGCCCCATAAAAAGGCTATGGCCGGGGTGAGCGAGGCACAGCGATTCCTCCGTCGCACTATAGTGCAGTGATAGCCTCCCAATAAAAAGGCTACGGCCGGGGTGTGTGAAGCACTGGCACTAGAATTGGTAGTGAGAGCTTCCCCACAAACGAGGCGTAGTAATCACCTGAGTGCAGTGATAACCTCCCTATAAAAAGGCTACGGCCGGGTGTGTGAGGCACTGACACTAGAGTTGGCAGTGAGAGCTTCCCTACAAACGGGGCATAGCAATCACCTGAGTGCAGTGATAGCCTCCCCATAAAAAGGCTACGACCGGGGAGTGCAAGGCACTGGCACTGGAGTGCAGTTATAGCCTCCCCATAAAAAGGCTATGGCCGGGGTGTGCGAGGCACTGTCACTAGAATTGGTAGTGAGAGCTTCCCCACAAACGGGGCGTAGCAATCACCTGAGTGCAGTGATAGCTTCCCCACAAAAGGCTACGGCAGGGGTGTGCGAGGCACTGGCATAGGAGACGATAGTGGTAGCCTCCCCAGAAAAGGGTTATGGCCGGGGTGTGTGGATCACAGTAGATACCTCCTCAGCATTGTTTTGGAGTATAGTGGAATCGCTCCACTGCATATTAAACATAAAGAAATAGTAGAATGTACTTGATTTGTTTTATCTATTATACTACTTAGTGTTGTAATCACTAGCGCGGAATTGCCTCCACAAGTGTGCAGATACGAAATTAGGTGATTGACAACCAGGGCATGGAGCAAAATAAATATGAGGACTCCTTTTTTTTATTTATTTGAGAAATAAGTGTGGCTACTGGAAAATGGTCTAAGATTGTGGGATCTTTATATATGTTTTTGTTAAAAAAAATGTTAGACATATTTGCTTAATGGTGAGTAACAACTGGCCAGCTAGGCCCACAATGTTGTGACAAATGGCGGGTCGTTACAGGTATTATACGTATCTGCACACCTGCGGAGGCAATTCCGTATTAGTGATTACAACACTAAGTAGTGTAATAAATAAAACAAATCAAGTACATTCCACAATTTCCTTATGTTTATTTTAATATGCGGTGGAGCGATTCCGCTATACTCCAAAACAATGCGGAGGAGGTGTCCGCTGTGATCCGCACACCCCGGCCGTAGCCCTTTTGTGGGGAGGCTACCACTACCGTCTCCAGTGCCAGTGCCTGGCACACCCCGGCCGTAGCCTTTTTGTGGGGAACTATCACTGCACTCAAGTGATTGCTACACCCTGTTTGTAGGGAAGCTCTCACTACTAATTCTAGTGCCAGTGCCTCGTACACCCTGGCTATAGCCTTTTTATGGGGAGCCTATAATTGCACTCCAGTGCCAGTGCCTTGCACACCCCGGCCGTAGCCTTTTTATGGGGATGCTATCACTGCACTCAGGTGATTGCTATGCCCCGTTTGTGGGGAAGCTCTCACTGCCAACTCTAGTGCCAGTGCCTCGCACACCCGGCCATAGCCTTTTTATGGGGAGGCTATTACTGCACTCAGGTGATTGCTACGCCCTGTTTGTGGGGAAGCTCTCACTACTAATTCTAGTGCCAGTGTTTCACACACCCCGGCCGTAGCCTTTTTATGGGGAGGCTATCACTGCACTCTAGTGCGACGGAGGAATCGCTGTGCCTCGCTCACGCCGGCCGTAGCCTTTTTATGGGGCGGCTATCACTATTCCAAAACAATGTCGATGCATTACACAATTTACGCACATAATACGACCCCGTGTCGGACTGAGTCAATTCTTTGACCCCGGTTGCACTCGATGCATAGAAGTCGAATCTGGGCTCAGGCCGACCTAAGCTACTGTTACAGGATTAGCTTGTGGGACAGTCGAGCGCTAGGGTTTGGCGGTTGTCCCTAGCGAATCCCGTGTCAAAGGCGGATAGCCGGTGTTATTTGTGTGGTGGAACAACCTACCAGAGCCATGCATCATGTTGGAGTGCAGTTGGGGTACCGAACAGGGGAGAAGCCAGACGCATGCGAGGTCGATTTGTGCTAGAAGACGGGACCGAGCATGTGGGCAGCAGTAGCGCATGGGGGACTGAGGAGGATGCCAGGAACCAGATGTGCGTGCCGAGCGAGCACCACCGCACGTGCCAGCAATATGATCGATCAAAAGACCAGGCAGGACTAACCTGGTGTTGAGGATTGATGAGCAGGCACCCGAGTCCAAGCGTAT